>NAJQ01000093.1:21350-60014 GCA_005059865.1 Friedmanniomyces simplex
ACGGGTGAGGTTACTGCTATTTTCGGCCAATCAACGGGTGGCGGCCGGGACTTAGGAATTTCCCGACCGCGCGCCCTGACGATCCGCTAAAGAACACATGCAACTCCAACTCCAAACACTCAACAACATCCACACATCACCTTCCCATCCACCACCATTACATCTCCATCTCCATCGCCATCTATCCGACCACCCAGATCGTTTGCGAGCGTCTCTTGCGCTCACAGCATGTTGTCCACCCGCGCGGCGACACAACTCGCCCCGTTGTTGCTGCGACATGGCAACCGAGTCGCCTTCCAGCGTACAGCACGCTACCTCCCAGCCATCGCCATCCTAGTCCCACGGAAAGGACTGTCGACCGACACTTCCGCTGGCCATGGTCGGGATAGCAGCCACCCGCCGCCCGGATTCAATCTCGACCTGGCCCGCAAGCCTTTGCCTAAAGAGCAGTCAGAGAAGAAGGCGGCTTCGCAAGGCGACAAGCAATCCCAGGTGGACATCCCCAGCAACAAGCCCACGACGCACGCGCCAACCAAGGCGGCCGAATCACGCACTATAAGCGAGCTGGGGGGCCAGAAAACGGCCGCTGACAAAGAGGAGGAGAAGAAGCAGTTGGCCAAGAAGGAAGAGAAGAAGAAGTTGACGCTATGGGGCAAGGTGAAGCACGAAGTACAGCACTACTGGGATGGCACGAAACTGCTGTCGACTGAAGTCCGCATCTCCAGCAAACTCGCGCTGAAGATGGCTGCTGGTTACGAGCTCACTCGCCGCGAGCATCGCCAGCTCCAACGGACTGTACAGGATCTCGGCCGATTGGTACCTTTCAGCGTTTTTGTGATCGTCCCATTCGCCGAGCTGCTACTCCCGGTCGCGCTGAAGCTCTTCCCGAACATGTTACCGTCGACATACGAGGATGCGCGGAGCAAGGAGAAGAAAGCCACTTCCCTCCGCACCAGCCGCAAAGAAGTCTCCAACTTTCTCCGCCAAACCATGCGCGAGTCTGGCTTACCGGTTTCTGCAGCCAACCTGCAACGAGAGGAGTTCACCGAGTTCTTCCGCAAACTGCGCGCTACGGGTGAATCGCCGGGCAAGCAGGACATCATCAAAGTGTGCAAGCTGTTCAAGGATGACCTTACACTGGACAACTTATCCCGACCGCAACTCGTGGGCATCTGCCGGTACATGAACCTCAACACTTTCGGCACGGACGCGATGCTTCGCTACCAAGTCCGACATCGCATGAGACAGATTAAGCGCGACGACAAGGCTATCGCTTACGAGGGCGTGGAGACGCTATCAGTCCCCGAACTGCAGACTGCATGCGCCGCGCGAGGGTTGCGCACCCACGGGATGTCTCCGGGCCGGCTGAGGGACGACCTGCACCTTTGGCTCGACTTGCGGTTGAAGTACGGCGTCCCCAGTACTCTTCTAGTCCTGTCAAATGCGTTCATGTACGCGCAGGGCAAGGAGACGGAATTCGACAGCCTCCTTGATGCACTGCAAGCAGGCCTCTCCTCCATCCCCGAGGAGCTGTTCCACGAGATTGAATTGGAAGTCCACACTGCCGAGGGCGCAGCGACCAATAAGCAGCGTCTCGAGGTCCTGAAAGAGCAGCAGGAGCTGATCCAGGAGGAGAACGAGCAAGCCGAGGAGCAAAAGCGGGGTGGCAAGAGCGCGGCGAGCGTCAGTGATCGGGAGGATATCGATGAGAAGGAGGAGGAGGAGAAGCAGACCGCGGCGCTGAGTAAGGAGGATGGCGAGAGCGTGGAGAGCGAGAAAACGGCTGCGACGGGCGAGGACGAGGATGCGAAGATGCGGATGGATAAGCTGGAGGGGAGGGAAGGGAAAGGTCCGGGCGAGCAGAAGGCCTAGGTTTTTTTGGCTTTTACTCTTCTCCTCCTCCTCCTTCATACTGTCAGGTGTGGGAAGGGTTTCTTTTGTTAGAGGTATAGATGATAGACTTGGTGGGTCTCCAGCATGGCAGGGCAGGGCATGGTGGGCGCGAGTATAGTGGCGTTCCGCGGGCGGGGCTTTTGAGTGTTTGGAGAGGAAAAGGACTCGCTGCTCAGCTATAGCGTAGGCTCATCATGTATGTATGAGCGGCAGCGTGGGAGATGTACCAACTCCAATGGAAATGTATTACGACATACACCGGTGAGTTGCTTTGCTTCCTCTTTCCTCCCTTCATCTACGCGCAATGGCTTGGTTTCGTTCACTCGCTCGTCCCGTTGGTTCCTTTCATGTCATTACTTGTTCGTGACATCATCTACAAAAGTGCATGTCTTTACTACACAAAAGTCATGACACATCTCACACACCAAGCACCATAAACCCAACCCGGCAAAGCGCTCCCTCCATACAGGTACCTACCTTACTGCCCAACAATCCTCGGCCCCAGAGCAGCACCCCCATCATCATGCTCCGGCACCACGTGCAGCTCTGCAGTCGGCACCAGCGTCGCCACAGACACATGCGGCCACGTCAGCCCCGCGAAATTCAAATTCACCGTCTGCGAGTACTGGATCTCCGTATGCGTTACTGTAATCGTCCGCTCCCCGACCGGGTTCGCGGTAGGCGGCACAACGAAAGAGGGTACGCGGGCGCCGGGGTGCGGGGGCGGGGTCTGGATGACGCGGAGGGGCGCGCTGCCGCTAGGGATAGTGAGGGTGGATTGCACGGTGTTGATCCAGAAGGTCGCGGTCATGGTCGCGGCGTTGGCGTTGGGGCCCGCGGAGGTGGTGCCCGTTAGGAAGGCGATATTGGCTGTTCCGCCGCCCAGTTCCGGAGCTGAGGGCGTGGTGGAGACGGTGAAGACTTCTGTTTTAATGATTTTCTTGCCTGTGTTGGCGTTGCGGAGGACGGTGTTGGGGTCTGTCAGGATGGCTTGGGTGATGGTGCCCGCGGCGATGAAGGCGCTGAGGTCTTGCGGGATGCGGGGCGTGGAGGCGTTGGTCGCGGTTTGGCTCGCGAAGGGGATCTTGATGGGGGGGCTGCTGCCGATGACGAAGGGGGTGAGGTCTACGGCGGGGATGACGGGGGGGCCGGAGAAGGTCTGGGTGGGCTCGAGGGATTGCGCGTTGATGGTCGTGCCGTGTGGGATGGAGCCCATGCGGACAATGGAGGCCGCGAGGGGCGGGTCCGCCGTGGTGGCCGGCAGGTGCATCCAGATGCCTGTCTCGAAGTGAATGCCGAGAGGGGCGCCGTCCCGGTTGCCGGTGGAGAGGTTTGCCACATCGTTGACGCTCTGGACGTACGGGACGCCGTTCAGGAAAACATCGCTCTGCTCACCTAAGCCACGGTTCGGCACGCGACCGAGCGCCGAGCCGAAGTTCAAGGTCTCGGTTGTGAGGTTCAGCTCAAGGACGTTCTCGCTGGGCGCTGTCGGTGGGGCGGGCGTGACTGCGTTCGTGAATGTGGTGCCGCTGGGCGGGCCGCTGTTGGGTCGGAAGATCGTGTTGAAGCCGGTCCCGCTGAAGTTGCCGCTGAAGGCAGAGAGCACGCCTAAGGGTGGGTTCGGGGTCGGAGTGGGTGAGGTCTCCACCTTACTCTGCAGTTTGTGATCGGCCGATTGCCATCTAAAATTCGGAATGCTAATGGAGGCTTGGGGATCATGGGAGGGCTGCGCAGGCTGGGCCATGACGATCTGGGATGCCATCTTGTGTGTTGCGTTGCCCATACGGTTTTGGTCGAGCAGTAGAGAGCTATGGGTGAACGAGAAGATGGTCGAGAACAAGAAGAAGGGGTAAGAAGGGAAAGGAAAGTGCAACGTGGTACGGCCTTATATGTTTTCTCTCCGTTGCACGGGAGCGCAGCCTTCCCACCGGAGAGGGTCGAACGACACCCAGCTGAGCGTCAGGCGATCCAGTACATCTCCTGGTTGTCGATCTCCTGATCAAGCCCGCGTAATAGGCATGGGCGGGACTGGTAGGCGTTTCCAGCACGGCGCCAGGCTGACGTGAGCCAGCTGAGTCCAGCTTGCATCTCGATCGTTGTGGAAGGCTGACGAGCATTCGAGGCGTCTTCTGAGCGTAAGACTGGTACCCCATGTATATCTTAAGCCAAGCACACTTCTTCTCCGCGTTGGCTTGCGGAATCTTAGCTCGTCTGAAGTTCCAGGCGCTAAGGGCTGGCGTTGGTAGCTATAGCATACGATGTTGTCCGTATGAGTCGCAGTAGAACCTAGAGCGTATTTGTCAAACTTCACGCTTATCAGAACGCCTGCCGCACTACACTGTAGCGCAGACAGATCGTTTGCGACGGAAAAAACTAGTAGCAACGCGTATGAACACTGAACGTCGCAGCCGAGAGGAGCATAACGCGGGTTCAACCGGCTAAGCTGCCACGTCCTCTGCCACTACCAACGAAGCTTGCTGAGAACTGTAGGCTTCCTGCTGCTTCTTGTGCCGCTCGCCAGCCTTACTTCTGACTTGCGCATATACATGCAGCATTTCCTGGTGGAAGTGCTCAATCGCTGGACCGGCCGGGGCGTCCTTGTCCAACCCATCGAAAGCGGACACACACTGGACATCCATCCAAGCGTCTCCCTCGAAGACAGTCGCATCGGTCTCGCCATCGCAGATGATGGCGTTGGAGAAGTGCACCTGCTGGCACCTCTCGACAGAAGGACAGTATTCCGGTCCAGCTCCGAGCAATAAATGCCAGAACTTCTCGTAGTACATGCCGCCGAGCCAGTCGGTCGCTCCTGCGCCCCAGCCTTGATTGTCATGGATATCGTGCATGATAGGATCGCGAATCCTTATCCAGTCCTCCTTGCTGCGTTTCCGCACTGCTTGCCTCGTGACCGCATGCTGCGCGCAGCACTTGTAGCTCACATAGCGTGGACATCGCTCGTGAGGCACAATGGTATTCCAGAAATCACACATGTGGTCCTCCCCACTCCAATTGACATGTTCCGTATCGATGTACGGCTGCTTCTCGCATCCCATAAAATCTCCACACCGCAGGCTGATGTAGTTTTCCTCGTCCAATGCCGTCAAATTCAGTGCTCGGACTTTCATCTGCAACGGCTCCATTTGGTGCCACGATCGTTCGTGTCCGTGGGTGAAGATCATGTACTCGGGTAAGGTCTCGTAGTGGTCAATCAGATAGGTCAGGTAGGCCATCGCTTCGCGCCCCTGGTTGAGGGGGACCGGTAGCCCAGGTGGTTCCGGGTCCGGGTCATCCATGAGGTAGCGTTTGATGATCCATTCGGAGGGGATCTCGGAGAGCCAGCTGACATTCTGGGCCTTGTAGGAGGCGATGACGAGGTGCTTGGCTGCGTTGCGATGCTGTTGATACTCGCGGAATGATATGCCGTGGCGCGATAATGGTAGAAGGAGGAGGAGGAGGAGTGTTAATGCGACCAGACAAAACAGAGTTTGTAGCCTGCGTGGCATGGACCACAAAAGACCCTCCTTCCTGCCGTCGCTCGAAGTCAATCTGGACCATGGCAAACCATTGAAGAACGAGTCGAGCCTCGCTACAGGTAGATTGAGTAACATGGCTGCTATTGATACAGTGTAGTACAATACAGTCCAGTCCAGCATGCAACGAGCGCAGCCGGCCTTCAGAGCCATTGAAGGATTCGGATGTACAGGTACTGCGATCGGCTACTCCAAAACATCCGATGGACGTAGTACGCATATCCGCAACGTCCTTTATATCAAGCATCACCTATCCCTCGCTGAAGGCAGGCCTGCGTATAGGTTCATTCAGATGACTTGTGCTGGTCCTTGATCGCAGATGCACTGCCATCTCCTGGCTTGCCTGTCGACGTCTATTTGTCACAGTGCTGTTCTTACTCAACGGGTCCATCCGTATTACAACAACGAACCCAGTCTGGAGGGAAGAAAAATCGGGCAACCGCAGCGAGCCGGCTTCGATGGAGTCACCCTAGGCCGGCCGCTGCGCCTACTCAACACCGGCACCCTGACGCTCGAGGACAATGCACCACGCGATGCGCCATACGCAATACTCTCCCATACCTGGTGCACGCTACTATACAGCGGTAGAGTGCAGAGCACATGGATTGGTTCCTAATACCTCCGATGGAACGTTGGTGCACGCTACTATATAGCGGCAGAGCTGCAGCAGGACCTCGTTCCTGCCACGCCCCACATTCTCCTGGAAGCGGGACACATCTCAATGCCTTGGGGTATATCGGCATCTCAGCGTCTGGGGTCGCAGGCGCCGCCAATCTCCTTCACCACGACTTTCAGGCGATCCTGGATAGAAGAGCCGAAGTGCCGCCAGGTAGGATATGTCGACGTGTACTGTAGATTGACAAACTCTATACGGACACGCGATAGCCGCTGCCTGGCGAGGGACGGAGTCTTACTGGCAACTTCACGGTTGCGGTTTCCGTGTCGGGCACGGCTCATCCTCCAGCGCAAGCGCCTCGTTCAGATATACTTGTACGGGTTCATGATTCCATTCTGCACGAACAGGAGGTCAGCACAGCCACAACCGCTCACGACTCACACAACACACTTACCGGGTCAAAGGTCTCCTTGATCTTGCCCATCAGCTTAATCATCGTCTCGCTCCTCGAGTACCCAATGAATCCCTTCTTCGCCAAACCCAACCCATGCTCCGCCGAGATACTCCCCTGTCTCTTACTCACCCATTCATACACCCACGGCTCAAGAGCCTTCTCAACATCCTTATCGTACCGCCGCGTCGCCACATTGAGATGGAGGTTCGAGTCGCCCATGTGTCCATACCCCACCACATCCTTCACCGGGAACTTCTCGTCCTCCGGGTGCATGAGCCCATTGCCCTCGAACATCTTCCGCGTATCCTCAACCAAAGAGTACAGCTCCGGTAATGGGAGGGACAGATCATACTTGTACACGCCACCCCAATGCTGCCCCGCCTCCGAGATCCCTTCCCGACAAGCCCACAAACTCTGCAACTGCGTCTCGCTCTCCGCCACCACGCCGTCAGCAACAATCTCCTCGCTCATGACGTGCTCCAGAAATGCGTTCAGCTTCTCGCTATCATGCTCCGTGTTGCTCCCACTCGTCTCAATCAGACAGTAAAACGGGTGCTCGCCCTCCAGAGGCAGCTTGGCTCCACTCGCCTGGTGGTAAAGCTGCTGGGACTGCGCATCCATCAACTCGAAAGCTGAAAGAATCTCGCCCAGCTGCTTCTTGGCCTCCTTGAAAGCGTCCATGACTTTCTCGTACGACTGGAGACCGAAGTACGCCACATTCACTGCGCTGGACCGTTGTGGGCATAATATGGATATCGCAGTGATAATCCCGATCGTGCCCTCGCCGCCAATAAATAGTTGTTTCAAGTCATAGCCGGTATTATTCTTCCGCAATTTGGACAGGTCGTCCATAACCGTCCCATCCGGCAACACACACTCCAGACCCAAAATATTGCCATGCATACTCCCATACCTCAACAACCGCAACCCGCCCGCATTCGTCGCGACATTCGCCCCGATTTGACACGTACCCTTCGCTCCCAGATCCAGCGGGAAAATATGATTATGTTCACCAACATACTCGTCCGCTTGCTGTAATATCACGCCGGAGTCCGCGACAAGCACACCGCTCACATCGTCGAAACTCCTGACCTTGTTCATCCGGCTCAGATTAATGACGATCTCGTCAAACACCGGCACACTGCCACCGACTAATCCCGAGTTCCCTCCCTGCGGCACCACGGCAAGGCACTGCTCATTGCAGTACTTCAGTACTCCCGAGACCTGCTCAGTGGTCTCCGGTTTGAGGACTAGTCGGCATTGCCCGCGGTATTTGCGCATCCAGTCCGAGTTGTATTGCTCGAAGTCCTCTTCCCCCGTTTCCTTCGTCACACCGTCGAGGATGGCTGCCTCGCTTCCCAGTAGATTCTTGAAATGCTCGACATCCTCCTTCGAGACCTTCTTGAAGCGGGAGTCCCGCTTGAGATCGGGGTAGGAGTCTGAGGTGTATTTTATCTTGCTCTGCGCACGGTCCGGAGCGTCTTGGGGCGCGTGGTCGGCGGATGAGGCGGAGGTCGTTGATTCCGCCTTCTCTTGCTCTTGGGCTCGGGGTGTAACATGGAGGCAGCGGAGGGGTGCTGTTGCTGGCCGAAGTCGGAGGTGGGCGGGTTGCTGGAAGGCGGTGTTGGCGAGGCGGAGACGGCGGAGTGCCGGGATAGTGCGGTGGAGGGGAGGCATGGTCGTATGTGGTATGTACAGGGTGACCAGGCCTCGATGGTATGTACAATGGCGAAGAGAAGCGTTGTGCAGTCAGAGCACAGGTTTCGTCTGTTCTCTTGCCCCACGTCATGGTCAAGCTCTCGGCAATCGGCGTACTGCTTCCGAAGATGATCCGAGCCGAACGTGCCTTCCAACTAGGAGCTACGCGTTCGACCGCCTACCTTACCCATAGTACATACAGCGAAGAAACATACGGCGACGACTCTCTCTCACTGCAGCCCAGTTCATATACACCAGCAACTGAGGACTACGACCAGCATCAACTCAACCTTCACCTCACCGTCCCTTGCTGAGCTAACGAGCTCCCACTATCCACCATGGCATCCGGCTACGATCGCGCATTGTCAGGTACATCCATCTAACCAACGAACACCGTTCTGCCCGTACTGATGCTGTTCAGTCTTCTCCCCCGATGGCCACGTCTTCCAAGTAGAGTACGCCCTCGAAGCAGTCAAACGCGGCACATGCGCCGTTGCCGTCAAGGGCCAACACCTCGTCGTCCTCGGCTGCGAGAAACGCTCCGCCCTCAAACTCCAAGACCCGCGCATCACCCCGTCCAAACTCACCCTCATCGACAATCACGTGCTACTCGCCTTTGCCGGGCTCAACGCCGATGCACGGATCTTGGTGGATAAGGCACGGCTGGAAGCGCAGTCACACAGATTGACGGTGGAAGATCCGGCGTCGATAGAGTATGTGACGAAGTATGTGGCGGGGGTGCAACAGCGATATACGCAGTCTGGAGGTGTGCGTCCGTTCGGGATAAGCACTCTGATCGTCGGCTTCGACCCGGGAAGCGATGAGCCCCGTCTCTACCAGACCGAGCCCTCCGGAATCTACTCAGCATGGTACGGTATCAACAGCCCATTCCCCGTACCCGCATTATTGACGATATCATTACAACAGGAAAGCAAACGCCATCGGCCGCTCCAGCAAAACCGTCCGCGAGTTCCTCGAGCGCAACCACAAGCCCGACCTCTCCCGCTCCGAAACCATCGAGCTGGCAATCAAATCCCTGCTCGAAGTTGTGCAGACCGGAGCGAAGAACATCGAGATCGCCATCATGGCGCCGGGGAAAGAAGTGGAGATGCTGGGTGGGGAGGATATCGAGAAGACGGTCGAGAAGATCAATAAGGAGAAGGAAACGGAGGCGAATGCGAGGAGGGGAGGCCGTGGTGCGGGTGCGGCGGGTGCGCAGGGGGCGACGGAGCAGGTGTTGGCGAGTCGGCCGGCTGGGGAGGGGAGTGGTGGGGCGCCGGCGGAGTAGTTGGAGGATGCGCGGGAGCGTGGGAAGGGAGTCGGAGTTCTGGTAGAATACAGCATAGCACGGCGCTGTGAAGCGAGAGTGTGTTGCGGTAGGGGATGGATTTGTACGATATATTCTCACACTCAAGCGGTGTGGCGATTTCAGTTGCCCAACATCTGCCGGAATCCGAGACCACTTCCAGGACTCTCTCTACGCCCGGACCGCGCTAGGATTGCGCAGCTACCCAAGGCCTAGAAAGTCGAGGCGGAGGATATGCGTCTTCAGCTAGTAGCAATACTAAAAACCGCCAAACGGGGTTTAACAGTGATTGGCCCGATGCATTGCTGGTGCACTTACTACTGGTACTTGATGTATCATAGGAATAGCTGCAAGGAACATGCCAGGATTTTCTATCTATTCTCGGGATGTTTCTTGAGAACATTGGCGGCAGTGGACGACGCACAACCCCACCCAACCCGACTTTACCTTCCCCTGCCCCTCACGCTCTCGCTCAGCGCCCCGGCCTCGGCCCCCATGCCCCCAAACCCCAGATAATCCTCCTGACCCCTGAACTCCTGCCCAGGAGTAGGCGTCAGACTCCTCTCCCACTCGCTCATCAGATGGCTGGCCGTGCGCCTCAGCGTCGCGGGACCGAATTTACTGAGAGCGGGCCAGGGGATGGGGTCTTTCTTTTCGGCTGGTGCAGGTGGCGCTCTGTCCATGGATGGGCGTGGAGAGCTCGTGGAGACGGTGGAGGGGAGTGTGGTGGCATTCGAAGAAGCGCCGCTGCTGTGTGAACGGGACTCTTTGCTTTTGGGGCTGGAGGATGGGTAGGTATCCCAGGGGCTGTCGGTGGAAGTCACGGACGCGGACATGGAAGGCGCCGCTCTGGTGTGTCCGTGTCCATGTCCGCCGCGGATGGTCGGAGACTTCTTGACAGTCTTCACAGGCGTCGTGACAACGCCCACCGCCTGCTCGCTGAAGAACGATAGGTCTGCCAGATCCGGCAGCGCGCCTTGCGTGGCGCTTTTGACATGCCTTCGTGCCGGCGAGGGAGTCTTCGCGACACTCCTCTCTTTGTTTGCCACCGCCGGCCGAAGAGAAGTCCGACTCGCTCTCGCCTGGACGGAACCCTGCCTTTTCATGGGCAGTACAGGCTGGTAATGCGTACTCGCCTGCGTCGCCTCGTCTCCCACCGTAGCCTGCCTAAGGTCCTCGAAGAAAGTCCAGAGTCCACTACCAAGGTCACTCGCGATCTTCCTGCCTTGCTGTATTAGCGGGTCCAGCTGCGCCTCATCGAGGTTGTCGGAAAGGTCGAGGCCCGGATCAGCACTATCTGCTATCTCGGTCGTCAGATCCGGAGTAGTAGAGGCGCGGGCCATGAGAGTCGGTCGAACATTCGAAGGGCGGTCAGAGTCCGTACTACGCTTAGTAGCTCGGGAGATACTATCCTTGCGAATCGGCGGAAGTGGCTGTTTCACGGATGGTCGCGCATCCGTAGCCGGCGAAAGCAAAGACAGCGTCCTCGTATGCCGCGACCCCGAGAAGACCGTCCGATTGCTACTCCTTCCCGGCCCGATCAACGCCTTCCTCCGCTCCATCTCCTGCTGCATCCATGCGCTCGATCCGTTCGCATCCTCCTCCCTCTCCACCCCCGCCGGCAAGCCCGTCTGCAATAGTTGCAATTTCGTCACCCTCCGCGCATCATTCCGCTTCTTGCTCGCCTCGTGCTGGATCCACTGTTTCTTCAGCTTCTGCAGGTCTGCCTCCGCCCGCTGCAACTCCTCCCTCAATTCGAGGACTCGGCGTTCCGACGCGGCGATAGCGGTCAGGAAGTTCGTGTCCGTGGGTCCCGTAGGGGAGGCGAGGGACTCCGGTACCACGGAGGGACCATGGCGTGTGGGACTGTGTGCTGGTGCTCGAGTGGGACTGCTTGCGCCGGTGTCTGCGGGCTGTACAGGAAAGGAGGTCGAGAAGCGGTTCGTTCGCACCGTCGCGCTGGACGACGTTGACTCGGCAATTGACGGTGCTCGACCACGGCCTCGTAGGGCCGAAGTATCCGGATATCGTGGGCTGATAGGTGATGCGACATGCTCGACGGGGCTCGGCTTCGCTGCCATTGCTGAGCCATTGAGGATGGACTGCACTTCGATGGGTTGCACTGTACTCTTCCTCCTGGTGGACATGCTGTGCTGGGTGATGGTAGGTTCGTCCATGTCGTAACTCAAAACGATATACAATGCGCCGGGAAATAGTCGTACAGGTCCATAATGAGTGAGGTAGCAATGGCGGTGATGTCTGTTGACTTGGCCGCGTCTCGGTCATCGAAGTCGCTATTCACGGGACCTCCCGAAACCTTGCTCCCCTAACAGACGCCACCCGAGAATCGCCGCAACTACGCGCATGTGTACATTTCTACCTGCATCCATGACATGTATTCAACCTCGCCCACGCCATCTTTCACCAAGCACGCAGATTGAGCGGCATGCCACCCAGTGTCAAATATGGCGCGACGCTTGTTGCTGGCGAGATTCGACAAGACCGTGGCACACGCCTCGTATAGACCGACTTCATTCTCTCCTCGACAGACTCCAAACTCCTTGACCAGCAAGGGCATCTACAAATAGTCGTAACAGCATATCACTCCGAGTGGGTCTGGGCCATAGACCATACTGCCCGCTCATGGGCTGTGGTGCTAAAATGGGTCGAAAGGTAAGACTACGAGTTTGCCACACTGACGCCAAGCCTCTTCCCTACATGTAGTACATGGAGAATGCTCGAGGCTCCAGCAACGCTTTACCCAACGCCACATCAACCTCACAAATGGCACACGTGCTGTAATACGAAGTTGTCGACTTGTTTTGGCGCTTTGGGATGTTCTGCAGGTGTCAACCTCCATGGATGTTGGAAGGTTGGTCCTTGCGCTCGTCTAACCCCTTTCTACCCAAGAAGGAAGCAAACTCACGCTCGCACGTGCCATTTGTGAGGTTGCAGAACACCCATAGTAGAGTTTGCGACAGTCAATACGCCATTTAGAGAGGAGCTGCAAAAGTTTCACCGTGGGTTGATGCCGCTGCGGCACGATCTCCGGATGCATCGGCCGTGCTCATATCCGACCTTACAAATGACGTTGACATACGTGTTGCTCACAGTGTTCAAACATCCACCACCGGACGGTGTTCTACGAGAACAAAGCGCAGCTATGGGCAAGACATCCCGGCAATGAAGATAGGCTCCGTGATGTGACTATTCATTGATCGATGTGCATGTGGAATTCGCACGGTATTGGTGGTTCGAGACTTGCCAATTCCTGGACGAGCAAGCTGTAGGCACGCTCTTTCTCTTTCATTCCGTTGATTGCAGTATCTCCGGGTGACCTACTCGCAATCACGGAGCCACCCGCTTGGTTTCCGTCCTGCGCATCCTTGACCAGCCAGCCATATTTCCAGTGGTGGGCTATAGTATAGGGTCATGAAGGATCCTTGACATGTGCAGTCGGTCCCCTTGCATGGCGGCGTTGTGAGTTGCATTCCCGACTCGTCTCCTACCAAGCACAGCTGGTATCCTTACATCCGTGTGGAAGAGAGCACGATGCCAGACGGAATACTCCTTGTGAGTCGTGTAAACCGATCGTTGTGGTACCAGCGGTTGTACTTGCAAAAGGCAGTCTTTTACGATATTGATTCTGAAGTTGGTCGTGTGCGATCGATTGCGATTGGTATGATCGAGACAGCTTGTTGACCACGCATCCGGCTCGCTTCGCACGCCATCAAAAGCTCCGCGCATGTAATGCCCAGGCACCGGAGAATAATGCTTGGGGCCCGTGGCGCATGCTGCATGCTGCATGCCTCCGGAGCTTTTCAACCCGTCCGCGACCACTTGGTCTCGTCCTCCGCGCCATCGATAGAATCTCTCTCTGCAGCTGTCCTTGTCGTACCTGCCCCCGGCCCTAGACCATTCTCAGGCCCACCCATGTCGCCATTAGCACCATCTTCTTCGCCACCAAGCATAGAGACACCCTCCGGCATGCGGAAGTTGCCATCTTCGTCCACAAAGTCCGCCATGTTCTCGCTCGTGATCCAGCCCGTTGCTCCCGGCGCTGTCTCATCAAACCCGCCTCCATCCTCGTCATCACCCTCAGGATTCGGATCAGGGTTCAGTTCCTGGCAGGCGGATATAGCGTCGTAGAGGCGCTGTTGCGGCGACACTGCCTTAGCGTCACCATTCATGTATGCATCACTGTGCGCCACTGGCGGAGGAATATCGCCGTTGAGTCCGGCGGTGTGGGGTACGAGACGTGGCGTGATCACCTGGAGGTCCTCGTCTGCAGTCATGTTCGGGTCGGACAGGCTCAGCTGCAAGAGCACGGCGACGCCATCTTCGGCGTGGAGAGAGATGGTCGGGTATGGGATCTGTATGCCGACGGACCGGGTAGTAGACCAGAGAGTCAAGTGTCTGCCCTATCATTAGCGCAATTCTGCAGTACATGTTGCTTGATTGGTGTCAATACCGCGAAGTGACCCAGAACTCCATTCCCGTGATCTCCGCCACCTCCATCCAGCCATTGCTGCAATCGCTAAGTGCTGCAAAGTCCCTCTGGTTGGCCAACTCGAGTCGGGTCAACTGCAGCTTCGCGTTGGTGCAGTGCAGATGCAGCACCGCTTTGCCACCGAAGAAGGTGCCCGGTGTCTGCTCCTGGTGCTCAGACAGCGCGGTGAAGTCGTCGGTCTGCGGCGCGGTGTGTATGACCTCGTAGGCCATGTTTGCGTGTGTTCGTGTTGAGTTCCCACTCTTCCTTCCCTTCTGTTTATTTGGAGAAGTCGCACGATGATGTTAGGTTCAGTGATTTGCATGTGACGTGCAGGAAACGCGACCACGCGAGCGCGGCAGGTCTAAGGATCGGCCCGTCCGAATGCTTAGCTTGAAGATAGTTCTACCTCACGTGAGTCACAGTCGCGCCTTCCTCTTCTTTGAACATACATCCGAAGTTCGCATCCCTCTCTCAAGTGAATTCACTCTGTCTCCTTGGCAGTTGATCTTCCGACAGTATTCCGCCAAGACGTTTCTTCGACGACGAACGGGCTTTACGACACGGAAGGGATTGAGGTCGACAGTATGGATTGTGGCATTGCTTTGTTCAAGTACGAGCGAGCTCCAACTGCGAGGTTTGTGGCCCAAGACGATTTGACCACTCATGGTAGTATGCTGCTCACTCCCCGGTCTCTCCTCAACCAAAAATGGCATCAGTGACTGCTCTCGCGCAAAGCCAGTCGTCGACCAACGGTTGTCCGACTTCTGGTCGCCGCGGCCTTCGGGACTGTCAACAGTCTCGACATTGTCGAGTAGCAAGACCGTTGCTCGCACGGTGAGGTCGTCATAATTTTCCACGGAAGGATCTCCGCGTTGACATGGAATGCCGCTCACGTTGATGTGCATCAGTGTGGTCCAGGTGGTCCGTTGGTGATCCGTGTTGGCTATTGGGACATAAGCTGAAGCCTCTGCGGCTGCACCATAGGTATAGACTGACTGCACGACGGAAATTTCGCGAGTTGCCGTTGACAAAATCTATAGCATTCTACATGTTGAGAAATACCGGGCTGTTGTGTGCCCATGGCTTTTGGCGTGATGGTTGTCAGATACGGCAGCCCGGTGATCCATGCGGTAATGTGTCGAAGATTTGGGATTGGTCGTGCTATCGTAGATGTGATGTATCGGACGCCGTAAGGAGCACTCATAGCATTCCTCCGAGCCATGAGAAGTAGTGGAGCCGTGTATGCAATGAACCACACGGTGCGTGGTTGTAATGTATCCGCGAGAACATCGGCTCTTGTAGCATGGCAATATATATGGACATGATTTCTCCATCAGCAAAGCATGTTGGCGCAGGGGGAGCGGTTTGTCTCCCACTTCCAGTCACTCACACCATTGAGCTGTTCAACTAACGCATATTTCAGCGCCGGGCTCATATTGGACCGTCAATGGCGACCAGAATGTTACCCGGAGGGCCTCGGATCGAAACCGAGACATGCTAAATGATCTTTTTTGCCGTTGGAGGGATGACAATGCTGCCGAGTCGAGGTGCCCGCCTTGAGAAGAAGTTGCGTGCCTCAGGCAATAACCCGTGCTCTGATCCCGCAAGGTGCATACCTTACATATATTTCTCTCTTACGCCAAGCGTCTCGCAGGCCTGGCGATAGTGGACGTGGATATTATGCATGGTCACAGCTGGTCAGTGTGGCTGTAGCCCATGCCTTTTCGCCACCAGGCATGCACGCCCCGGCTCGCCACCTGCTGGCCGAAGTCTTTCACGGAGTCAGTCTCGTGGAGACCTTCACGCTCGGTAAGGTTCTCCTGGTGGCCAGTTTTACCCTCCCAGACAACGGGTGCGGGCCTCGACGCGAGCTGGTAGTCCTTGTACCGTAGCCTCTGAGTGACTTACGCATCAGCAGCTGCCCCACGGCCATTCGTTACTGCATCTTACTTGAACAGCACCGACCCATCCCTCGACTCCAGCTTCCGGACCCTCGACATACATGATCCCCGGCGAGCTGCCGCTCCGGAGGAGGACGAAGACGGCATGGGCGGCTGCCGCTTGCTTCAGCTTCGTCACCTTCTTCCGGGACGTGATGTGGTGGGTTCGGATCAGCGCATTCCACAGGCCAGGCGACGACATCTACCGCAAGGAAGCTTATTATACTGATGAACTCGCGAAGCGATCATGGGACAGCAGTGGTATTCAAGGGACAAGAAGCGTGCCTCCATCTTTGGCCGACGCCGCCCCAGGCCCATCCCCGTGTTGGTGCTTACTAAGGCCTTGAACTTCAATTTCGTCGGTTGAAGATCGTTCCTTCCACCTTCGAGTTTGATTCGACTTCATGTTCTTCCGACCAACGCGCTGACGATCAGACGGACTGCAGACTGGAAAACATTGGTAACTAATCACAACATGAGTGACTTGCAGTCGTACTAGACCATGATGACCTGCCGGACCGGAGAACGCAGGTGGACATGGTGATCCTTCCGACAAGGCGTGAAGTTGGGCACGATACTTCCAGCCAAATCTGCCGGGTCAAACCCATAATCCAGACATGGCCAGGAGCCAGGGACCAGGGACTGGTGGTGGATATACGTGATAGTCAGCGAACCAGGAAGTCACATCCAGCACTTCTCAGTTGCTGCCGGATCCTTCCTGTGCCGTCGAAGGGAGACTGGCTGGTGACTTGAGGTGTAGGTGTACGTTGCTAAACCCGAGCAAGTCCTGACGTCTTGGCTGTGGCCGATGGTGTGGCCAAGAGGCTTGTTCATGGCTGTATCATCTCCGAATACCCTATTCACCTCGTCAAGGGTATCTCGAGAGGCCGGATACTACACCGACGATCCCGTGGTTGCTCTCGAACCGCGTGAGCAAAAGTGTTGTACGTACCTTGCTCCAAGTACCTTACATGTGGACGCCACGGCTCCCCTCCCGGCGTCAAGAAGCAGATACATAAGGCACCAGCCTTTTTGGACATACCGGAAACACAAGACTCCAGACTTGTCCAACCGATCGATCATCACGAATCAAACACCGCCCCAAAAGCCGCAATCCCCCTCCTCTCCATCCCACACACCACCTCTTTCGTCACCCTCGGATTACTGATAACCATCACCCCCTCCGCCCCCGTCTCCGCCGCCAACGCAAAAGCCAACCCCACCAGATTCACCCTACCGCCCCCCACAACTGCCCCAGTATCCACGACCACTGCGTTCCGGTCTGCCCTCAGCACGTCCCTCAAAACCCCATGCCCGTAGGTTTTCTCGGGACACCTAGCGCTCCAGAGGATTCGCATGGGGTGCCCATGGTTGAGATTGAGGAAGGAGAGGCAGGGTCCTATCCCCGATCCCGTGGCGACGATGACGAGGGGTGCGAAGAGGGAGGACAAGCGCATGACTCCCGTGGTCGGGGCGCCGCGGAGCCAGGTTCGGGCGGGGGGGTTGTGGATGAGGGCGCGGGTGAAATCTCCCGCGTTGCTGACGAGGATGTTGTAGCCTCTTCCTTCCTCAGGGTCGCCCGGGGTTGAGTAGGGGATGGTGGCGAAGCCGTGGTTTTCGAGAAACGGGTTCAGGCTGAGGCGGACGGCACGGCAGGTGGGAGGCGGCGGCGGGTGGGGAAGTGGAGGTGGGTGGCGTGAGCCGAGAGGCGGGTGGTGTGGACGGGGAGGCGGCGGAGGCGGAGCCAGGGGTAGATGAGGCAGGTGGTGAGGAGGAGGAGGAACCAGAAGGTTGGGAGGTGCAGTAGGATTTTGCCAAGTGGTCGGTGGGAGGCGCGGGCATCCGCGATTGCGAGGAGGAACGTTTGGGCTCAGACGAGTGCTATGGCGGTCCAGCCACCGTAGCGGTGCGTGAGCTCCCATTGGTTGTGGTAGTGGCGGCGGATCGACGGATGGGAGAGGGCGATCAGTCCCACGAAGAGCACTATTATGGCGGCCGTGATTGCTGAGACAGCGCTGACTTGTGCGGTTGAGCCGTGGAATTGTCGGTTCACCAGCACAGCATAAGCAACGTACCACAGTAGTGCGCTTACAGCCGAGCCGGCGTGCACACCCCCATTGTTGTACGTAAGTTTGGCGGCAAGCTTCCGGACCCCGAGTGGTGTTCGCTGGGGAAGAGCACAGGTCAGGTGGTAGATTAGGTTAATGACGTGCTCTTGCCGCATGAGCACGGCAGCCAGAAGACTGGCACCTGTCGCTGTGGCGGCCTGCTGGTAGGTGACCGATGCTCGTTTCGCGGCGTGAAGGCTGATCATGGTGGCCATGACTGCAATGCTCAATAGGAAGACGAGGGCCATCAACCATCTGTAGCAAGTCATGTGGCGATGCAATAGTGACTTCCAGTATCTCTCGTCGGGTATTGAGGGAAGCGGATACCGGGCTTGAAGGGCTTGAAGCTGCTCGTGAGTTGCGATGAAATCCGTATAGTCCTCGTGAAAGTCCCCGAAAAGTTCTTCGTCATCGATTTCGTCGTCCTTGTCATCGTCGAGCAGCGTGGAGTTGCTGGATAGCGAGGACCAGCTGTGTGATCTCCGCCATGGTTTGAAAACCTTCGCAGGCTTATTGACGCCGATCCAGGCTAATTGATCCGTCACGGGGAGGCGAGCCAGTATACCCGGGGAGGCAACCGAAGTTGTATCATGAAGCCACAGTCTGGCTCTAGTCCTTGTCCTGCTGCCAATCATAGGGAGCCTACGTCGACCGTAATAAGCCGGCTTCTTGCCGGACTCGACCCGCTTCGCCGTGACATGTGCTGAGTCGGGTGCTTGAACGTAGTGCTCCCCACTTCCACCATAGTCCAAATCAACCCGCCCAGGAAGGTGTACACCCCGAATCCAGGCTGATGCTGCGTAGACATGGTTCGCAGGAGGAAGTTCCCTGCCGAAGTGCAATCGAGGAAGCTGAGGCGGTCGGGAAGTGATATACATTTGTTGCGTTTGGTTTTCAGTGTTTGTTACAGGCGTATGTATTCCAAATACTTCAAGGTAGTCTGCTGACGTGTACAGCAGCTAAGCACGTTCACTGTCTGGCACTTGCGGGTACAATCGCCGCTTGTTCGCTGGCTGGCGGCACAACACAGCGAGCATGTCACGCCTCGGCAATAAGCCTTGACAACGCGAGAACTACCACAAGAAAGCCCTGTAGCGCGTGGAAACCTCGGGTACGGTGGGGAACGCGTAGACTTACTTGGGTATCGCCACCGAATATACAACGGCCGCAAGTTTGCGTCGAGTTTGTACGGCGGTGGGTGCCATGACCCGGAGTCGAAAGGAGAATTGGTGGCGCTCTTGTAGATGCCACCCGTGTAGGAGCTTGCGAAGTACTAGCGTGCGCGTCCTGGCTGTTCTTATTGTACCGTCTGGTGTCGAGAGTGTCAACGACCACCGTCTAACAGCGGCAGGCGAGTTCGGTTTGCTCTCAAGATATCGGCATGTGCCATTCGGGCAACGGGCCCAGTACCATCAGGACTGGCACCTCGCGAACAGGTACATAGAACGCATCCGTTCTTCGGCGATAGGCTCCAGTCAAGGGCGAGTACCATATGTCGTCCAGGGCTGTCATGCCGTGTTGGAGATCTAGAGTCCAAGGTCGCCATTGAATCTTGGTATGTCTAGCTGTACGAAACGTAGGTTGGCGAGGTTGGAAGAGTAAGTTAGCGAGGTCGGAAGAGTCGAGGACGACTTTGCTACGAGGAGGATACAAGTTGCATGGAGTTGGAAGGAGGATTTGGCTAAGCCGAAGTAAGTAAGCGTATGACTAGCGTCGATATCTTTCCCTCACGTTGGACCGTACGTTAATACTACATGAACCTCCAAATGGCAGTACTGTGGGCCTTTGCGACAGAACCAAAAAGCAGCCTGCTTTACGAATCTTAGTCTCTCACCTGGTATGCCTATCGGGATACGCAGGTCCAAATCCTCGCGATAGCAACCGGCTACCGGCCACCAACTTCAAAGCCGCGGCAGCTGGCCACGAGGGATTCCCGACGGTAGCATACTGGCAGCGCTGGACGCCCTCCCGCTCTCACACTACACGGCTTCCGTAATCACGGAAGAAGCGGACGATAGTAGAGTAGCGGACTATGTGTCGGTGACCTCAAGCGAAAGACGGCCGCGGACGATGCGTCCTTTACAAACACTGTTCAAGTCTCGAGCTGCACACTAGTCTCGAGCTGTGCGGCTGTTCATCTGGTCCCGAGCTCTTCACAGTCTCAATACTGACTATGCGCGGCTCGACCTCAAAACACTGTTCCCAGGCTCGGCGATCGGGGTACGGTAGATGCTTGAATCAGGCACCGTACCCGGCATATCAGAGAGCGCTATTTGACCGGCGTACCCAGCAGCCTGATAGATCTGTGTTAGCTTGGCCCCTTTTCCTCACTACTCGCAACGCCCATATCCCCTCACACTCACATGTCACATGTAACCGACCAAAAACGGCTATTGTTTGCATCATCTTTCACAATGTGCTAATGCATGTACCGATGGCGTCCATTATTGTTCGCTTTTTGCCAGAGATGGAAGCTATGTATCGGTGTGCAGACAGGGCAACGTGGCGTCCTGTAAGTGACAAGACTGTACTGCAAGAAGACAACTCACAAGCCCGGGCCTAGCCTTTGGCCTGGCAGAAGCCGGCATACGGGGCTCTCGGATCCCAGGGCGTGACCGATGCATGCGACTCGGCGGTTACGCACGGGTATCGCACACCTTGCCGACCCCTATGGCGGTACATATAGAGAGGCCGGGCCTGTTGCTTGCTTCCAGGAGGCTCCTAAAAAGCCAACGGCTCCGTCAATGGACACCGACGATACAGCGACCTTTTTGAGTGCGAATGAGACTTTGGCACACCAGAGAAGACAACCACCGGCAGTCTTTGGACAGTCGAAACACGTCAACACAGGCGACACCCTTCGGCCACATAGAAGGCTGGGAGCTCTTACCTGGGACGACAGCCGCTCTGCAGGGTCTTCGAGGTATCTCTCTGAGTCTGCTAGACTCTCCAGCCACATGGAGATAGACCGTATGCCGACTTCCACCTCGCAGACAGCTGACGAAGACGGCCTCGTGAACGGGCATGGCAATCTCGTCAGCTTCACCTTTTCTGGCGTCTACGACAAGGATAGGCCGGTGAGTGAGCCTTCGCTGTCTGCACTTTGCCCTACTGACCAGATACTTAGATTCTGATTGACGCTACGGATCCCAGCCGTAGTGTGTCCCGGCGAAAGGCCTACAACTTGGTCGCCGCACTGGCAGGTGCATTCGAAGCGGAGAGCACAGTGTGCCTGCACTTGAGTAACGACGTGCTATATCCGGTCTTGGTGTTGGCTATCCTGGCATCGCAATGTCGCTGGACGGGCACCAATACGGCCTACACTGCGACAGAACTGGAGCATCACTTCCGTACCTCAGCAACGAAATATGCCATCACAACGGCGGAGCATCTCGAGACGGTACAAGCTGCTGTGCTCCTGAGTGGGATCGCCACAGAGATCGTTATGTTCGCCGATCTACTTGACGAGCAACTGCTGCATTCTACGCACGACAAGCACACAGAGCGCCCAGTTGAGCCTTCCGAAAGCGACGGCCAGACTTTGAGATCTTTGCGAGACCTGCTACATCCACCCTCACACATCGACTTGCACGATATGCTGGAAAGCATCTCCCTCAAGCACACTGCTGCGCTCATGCCAACCTCGGGCACCACAGGCTTGCCCAAGGTCGCCGTCAGGACCCATCGCTCCATGATGTGTGAGCTGGAAGCCATCGCGAGCGGCGACTCTTGCAAGCCGTACGAGGTCCGTCGGCTGTTCTGTACGCCCATCTTCCACGCCTTCTCCGCGCCCGAAACGCTGTTCAATGCGCTGCGGCTCGGCCATATCAGCTATTTCATGCGCCGCTTCGACGACACATTCGCCCAGAAAGTGCACGACTTCAGAATCACCGAGACGTTTGGTGCGCCAGCCATGCTGCTCAAGCTCCTGAATATGCCGGAATCCCCTCATCTGCTACAGAGCCTGCGCTTTGTCGCTTACGGAGGGGCACCATTAGGGGCGGAGCTCTGTCGGAGGTTCCTCAGTATGTTTGACGTGCCGCCACGGCTAATTCCTGTGTACGGCATGACGGAAGGTGGCTGGTTCACGACGTTCAAGCACCCGGAAAAGGATGAGACGGGCTCCGTCGGCCGAGCGATTCCGGGCTTTGAGATCAGCATCTCGCCAGCCAGCCATACTGAGCCTGACGACCAGCCAGGTTCGGGCGAAGTCCTAGTACGAGGCCCCCAGATCATGCAAGGCTACCTTGGCAACGCTGAGGCCACCTCTGCGGCTTTCGAGGATGGCTGGCTGAAGACGGGCGATATCGGGTACCTGGATGATGGTAAGCTCTATTTGATCGACCGAGTCAAGGACATGATCAAGGTCAACGGGTGGCAAGTCAGCCCAGTCGAGATCCAGAACGTTCTGCTACAGCTGGAGGACGTGCTCGATGCGGCAGTCTTCGGTGAAGGGTGGGCCGAGGACGAGCATCCCGTGGCGTGCGTCGTGAGGAGGGGTATGAGTGTGACGGCGGACAGGTTACGGAAGCATCTGAGCGCCAATCTGGCGGGCTACAAGGTCCGAGCGTGTGAGATACGATTTGTTGATGCGATTCCGAAGAGTTCGACGGGCAAGGTCGTGAAGGGGTCGTTGAGGAAGCAGGTATTTGTTGAGTGAATTACATAGACAGCACCACTCACTCCGACACATACCTACTCTGGCTCCGACTCTGCTTCATTCTCTGGTGATTGTTGGGTATTGTTCAGGGTTCACATGTACATGTATTTGATGGAATGAGGTTCAGTCGCGGAGTTCGGGAATGTCGATAGGGCTCGGATACTCCCGCGTCCATGACTGCACTTTGGTCTCATTATTATTGCTACTTCCCTCCATGTACGCATAACACTGTTACGGTGACGGCGACGAGGGAGAGAGTGGCTGATACACTGCAAGTTGCCATGTGAGCCTCGAGGTATGGCCACTGTACCAATACAGAGCCTTACGCCGGATATCGCACCACCACCGGCCGCATCCATTCGAGGCATAGTCACGCTCTCCTGGCCGTACTCGTCCTCTACGCAGCAATGCGCTCTACTTCTGGCCGACCCGGACTTCAGGCTGCGCAATCAAAAGGGGCAGGTCAGGATACGCTTCCATGGGGAGGTAGCGGCAGCGGTCGCAAGGGCACAGCTGGGGATCGGCGATGAAGTGGTGCTGCGATTGCAAGGAGCGAGCTGGGTGCAGGATGTAGGCGCTACGAGGACACCAGGTCGAAGTGTGGATGGCGAGCTGTTGTTTGGGAGACATGTGGACTTGACGATAAAAAGAGCGGAGGGGGACGTGGTACTGAATGTGGATGCGCCTACGCCCCCTCGTTCGCCCCGACAGGTCGAGACTGATGCTGATTCAACACCACTACCCGCCAAATCGCGCTATCCACGATCGAGCTTTGGTGGTGGTATCATGAGCGTACCGATCTACAGCTCTCCCGCGTTCACCAAGCGGCTGCGCCTGTCCGGCAACTCGTTCCTCGACTCGAATTATGATCCCTTCCAATCTGTCGAGGTCGAAGACGAGCAGCCGAACAAGAAATTGAGGCTGTCGTTCGGAGGTGTGGAGAAATGGCGCTACGCTGAGAGGACACCATCTCCTTTAAAACGGAGGCCCAGTCCCGCTGTCGAGCCTGAACCCGAGCAACTGTCGCCGACCGGAACCGCCGAAGCTGTATCGGACGTTTTTGATGTTGCTCCGGAGGGAGCTGGCAATGCCAACGAGCTTCGTGGTGGTGCTCTGGCAACCGCGCGCCGTCAGGAGCCATTCATGCCCGGAGTATCCGCAGCACTTAATATGGACACTATGGAGGTAGATGATGCCTCTGGATTAAGTCCAGCTCGGAAACCAGAGGAACCGCCATTCTCATTGGCACCTGAAACTATGCTACCGCCGTCTTTGCCACGTCCGCAAGTGCCGAATGCGCCACCGTCTCTGGAAATCCCTGATTCGCAACCAGCTGAAATCGAGCAGCACGACGGGCCGCTCACACCAAAATTGCATGCTGTACCGAATTCAGCGCTTCCATTACCGTCGCCGTTTCCGTCGGAGGCGTCACAGCAGTTGTTCGCCACCTCTTTCGGTGTCGCCGAAGGCATGAAAGCTGACAATGTCGTTCCGAATGTGCGAAAATCTCATACACCTGAGCATGAGGTTGATGAAGCCACTACGATTGAGAAAACTCCACTCAACGCACAGGCACAGGATGTTACGACTGCCCAGGAGACTTCGCCGTCGAAGAATCTCGCCGAAGCTGACGGAGATCCGGGAGTAATCGAACAGCGAGAAACCAGTCATGATAACACAGGACTAAAACACCATCATGATGTCAACAACTTCAATAAGACCGCTGCTCACGATGGAGTTGAGAGGGTGGCCCAGAAATCGGGTAACGAGTCTCTGGACAGGAAGGCCGCAAACCAAAGGGCAGTCGCGGAGCATCGTCCTGACGAACAGCGAGAGCCGGAACCGGAGCTGCGAGCGCCACTCGAGGTTGTGCAAGCCGAACAAGAAATGGCAAGACCGGAGGCCGAAGACTTCCAACCACAACCACAGACACCCGTCCGGGAGCCGGCAAGCTACTTCAGACCAGGTGACACATCTTCTCCCATGGAGGCAGCAGTGGAGGTCTCCCGGCCTACGCCGCAGTCCCAGCGCGACAGAGTGATGGCAAGGACGTATAGTAGCCTGTTCGGGTTCCGGACTTCGCCTCCAACGCCGCCTCCATTGAACAGACAAATGGCCGAAGCTGTTGCACCGCTGAAAAGTCGCCCGAGTCTTGCCGATCCCGAGATGAGTGCAGCTAACACTCTCGCCACTGCAGCAGAGGAAATGGTAAAGATCGTGTCGGAGAAGAAGGATCCGAGGGCTGCAGAGTTGCCAGAACACCACTCCACAAGGAGCACAAGCCCGAACATCACCGTGCCCGCAATGCATGACTTTACGAGCCTTATGCAGAGTCATGAGCACACCCCAGAGGTGGAGCAAAAACCAAGTCCACAGCCAGAGGCAGAGCAGGAAATGCAGGTCGGAACAACAGCTCTTGAGATTGACGCGCCAGTGACTGCTTCGCCAAAGGTGCCCCGGCCTTTCTCATCTTCGCCGCAAAGCGAGGCAGCTGGGTTTGGCCTTGACACACAATCTGATCCCGTCGACGTAGAAGCGGAGCCAGTGGAGCCCGACAGCAGGGCATCGCGAACTACACCTGCTGCGACCATCGAGCTTGGTTCAACCTCGGATCTGGAGGACCCAGCTAATGTGGAAGCGGATACGGGTGAGGTGAATCACACGGAGCAATATCCCGAAGAACAATCAGTCGAATCTGGGCCAACTAAGGGAGTCACAAGAGTCGATGCCATGGCCCAGACCAGCTCGATGGTCCGGACCAGCTCGGACGTGGAGGGGGCGGTTGGTCAACAGCAGGACGACAACCCCATGGTCGACTTGGGCGCCGCGGCATTCTCTGTACAAGAAGACGCAGCTCTGGCTGAAGACGACGTCGAGGACGGAGCGGAATCTCAAGCCTTGGTCTCTGAGCCACAGGATCTGGTCCCACCAGAGCGACTTGATGCATTGAGGAACCCTGGAATGATGATGGACGAAATGGAAGTTGACGATGGTCTGTCCAGTCCGCTCCCTACAAGTCAGCTGGATGAGCTGGAGCAGATATTCCAACCGCGGAAGGTGCAGGACGTGGAGAGGTCTAGCAGTCCCTTCCCAGAGCTTGTGATTCCGCGCAGACGACAAGCTGCTACGTCGTCAGACTCACAGAACACTCCCACAGCAACTGCCGACCCTAGTGCCCCACTGCGCGTGTCGACTGAGCAGCCAACGAACGCCGACAGAGACAAGCCCTCCTTGCAGTTTCCGCCAGAGCGCGTCATCGAGAATAGCCAGGATGACGGGATGTCGGGGACCTTGAGCACACAGCCTACACCGATAGCTGAGCAGTTCGACTTCATCAAAGTACCGACGCGTGAGCCGAAACGAGAGATGATGGTCAGAGAGACGGAGAAGCCGGAGTCAGTATCATTTTCCACTACCCAAGAGGAAAGAGACATCTCGGTCGCTCCAACCCCACTGGAGCCATTGAGGACAGAAACCTCGAAGCTGCAGACTAGCAGGGCTCAGATCGAAGTCATTCGGCTAGGCTCGTCGTCTCCTGTGGAGGAAAGTTCCGCGCCATCTCAAGACAATCGAAGCAATCCAGCCTCTCCGCCGGGTGTCATGCGTGAGGCGACTCCGATAGAAGCTGCTACTTTCGAAAACCTCATGGACACGCAGATGCTCGCCAGCCCCGTCAGAACTCAGCCGACGGCTCTTCCACCAAGTGAGGCCCAGGAGGATTCGCGAGTGATGAATGCTCCAGATGAAGTTGAAGATAAAAATCGAAATGAAGACGATTCGCAATTGACCCTCGTTCCACCCGAGCATCGGAGCACGGCTACATTCGAGCCCGTGCTACCGTACAGCCAGGAGTTCGAGTCGCAAGTACCTCACTCTATCAACCAAACTGTATTGTATCCGATTCTTCCCCTGAGCCCTCTGCAGTCGCAGCCACAGCAGGAAGGAAGCTTCTCGCCAGTGCAACAGAGCTATCAAGAGACTGCTGAAAGTGCAATGCCACCAACTCCGCAACTGACGCAACAGGAGTCAGACATGCAAGTGGCTGCGAAAGTCTCGTCGCAGCAATCAGCAACATCACAACCACATTCTGCCGGTGCCCAAGAATCTACATCTTCCGAGATGGTACACAGCGAAACACGACATGACGCAGCAAGCCCGATGGCTACCGAAGTGTCACCACCATCGACCGAGAAGCAGCCCGACATTGCGATGCATCCAGAACGGGATCCAGGGACCTTATTACTATCACAAGTTGACGGTGCTGCTGACGAAGGTCGAGTGCCCCTTGATAGTGCTCGGGCTAACAAACCTGCCCGGAGATCTTTTAAGGCTCGCTTGAGCAATGTGCCCGATGTGATATCTGCTTGGTTCTCGCCGAAACGGTCCAGCGGTACAGTCGCCGACGCACTTCCAGAACAGCACATTCAGCACCCTGCGATCCGAGGCGAGCAAACCGACACCGGAGTCAGCCGTTTGGAGCTGCACAAGACTGCCAGCAATGGTGTCTCGACTAGTTTTGGTTACTTCACGCCCCTTTCACGCCTCGAGGAGAAACTGAACGCTTCCACCCAGGACGCCTTGGGTAACAACATCGTCGATATCCTGGCGGTGGTCACAGACAGCACAAAGCCACCCGAACGCGCGAAAGCTGGGCCGCGGGACTACTACACCATCATGCGTATCGCAGACACTTCACAGCCAAGAAATAGCACCACCCGAGTCGAGGTCTTCCGACCGTGGAAAGCGGTACTCCCCGTCGCCGACGTTGGGGACGTGGTGTTACTGCGAGCGTTCGCAGTCAAGTACAGGAAGCGGCAGGCTTACCTGCTGTCTACGGATGCCAGCGCGTGGTTTGTCTGGCGTTATGGCGACACGCTGCCGGCCGAAGCTAACGGCGATCGGCCGGTGTGGGCTCGAAAGTCTGTAGATGGTCGACCTGATGGCATGCGCGAGGAGATCAAAGGCCCGCCTGTCGAACTTGGTGAGGAGGAGCGGCGACGTGCTGGCGCTTTGCGCGAGTGGTGGGTTGCCGGCCGTTCTGACGCGCTGGAAATTGTGGACGAACTTTGAAGGACCTGGTGTGGACGAGGCGATGTCTGATGTGCCTTTACCCAAGCTATGATAGATATCGTATCAGAACTCGAGCGCGACGTGCATGTAGACAGTCGCCGTGTATATTGCTGTTGTCTTGGCATCGCCTTTCTCGCAGCCAATCACGTGCAAGCGGGTCGCTAAAAGCGGGTACCTTGCATATCGTCCGACTCTCTCAGACATCCGTTCTTGTCTTCTCTCTACAGACTTGAAGACACCTTATGAATGATGCTTCTTCGGCTAGGAACATGACTCTTGTGGTGTAGGGAGCAACGTTTCCTCAGGTCAGCCTCGTAACTCAGCTCGACATGAGCGTCCGCAAGCGTGGGCATGTGAATGATCATGCCAACGGGTCCACGAAGCCTTTGCAGAGAGTCGACGACCCGAAGACAGACCCATATCGATGGCGGCTAAACGATGACCGAGGCATCCACACATGGCACTATCTTCAGTCGGAGTCGGAGGTGAAGCCATGGCCCATGACTGTAGCTGACAAGCATTACTTGGGCCTCGACACGGTAGGCGAGCAGCATGATTCAGCTCGATACGGCTTCCTGACACCTCGCAGGGTCTGCCAGAGCTACCGCCGCCGAGGACGCCTATGCAAGCAGCAGAGAACGGAGTGAAGTTCTTCTCGAGACTGCAGCTTGAGCCCGGCAACTGGGGCTGCGAGTATGGCGGGCCGATGTTCCTCCTACCTGGCGTCATCGTCACTCTGTACGTCACCGGTATGCCACTCAGTCAACCGGAGCAAACCGAGATCGTACGCTACATCTTCAACATGCAGAATCTGGGCAACAAGAATGGTGGCGACGGCGGCTGGGGCCTGCACATCGAAGCCGACTCGTCCGTCTTCGGCACCGCGATGAACTACACCACTCTTCGCTTACTCGGTGTGTCACCCGATGATCCGCGGATGCGAAAGGCGCGGGGATGCCTGTACGATCTGGGCGGTGCGCTCAACGGGCCTCACTGGGCGAAATTCTGGCTCTCCCTGCTCGGTGTCATGAACTGGGAGGTCGTGAATCCGGTGCCGCCAGAGCTTTGGCTGCTCCCGGACTGGACTCCGATATCCCCCTGGCGATGGTGGATCCACATGCGCCAGGTCTTCCTTCCGATGGGCTTCATTTGGTCGAAGCGGTGGGTGTACCCCAAGGCCGACACGGACCCGTTGATCCGGCAGCTGCGGCAGGAGCTGTTTACGCAACCCCACGATGATATAGCGTGGGCACGGTATCGCAACGCTATAAGTCCGGCCGATGATTACAACACCAAGTCTTGGTTCCTTAATCTCATCAACTACTTTCTCGTTCTGGTATGGATACCATATCTGCGCTTCCAGTGGCTCGTCGAGCGCGCCGAGCGATGGAGCTGGAAGCTGATACAGGTGGAAGACGCCAACAGCGACTACGCCGATCTCGCCCCCGTCAACGCCCCTATGAATATGTTGGCATGTTACATCGAAGAAGGACCGGAGGCCTACTCCGTGCGGCGACACCGCGAACGGATTCCAGAGTTTCTCTGGTTGGGTAAAGACGGCATGATGTGTTGCGGGACCAACGGCGTCCAGAACTGGGACACCGCATTCGCAATTCAGGCGATGTATGAAATAGGCTTTGCGACGAAGCCGGAATATCATCAGACATTGCTCAAGGCAGTCGAGTTCCTGGAAGATCAACAATTCCTTGAGCACCCGGTTGGCTACCAAAAGTCGCCCGTCTTCTCTGACCCGCCCACAGCCAAAACATCGCCGGAACACGGCTATCGGCATGTGCGAAAGGGAGCTTGGGGTTTCAGTAATCGGGTTCAAGGATACACCGTTTCCGACTGCACAGCGGAAGCTCTGAAGGCCACGATCATGCTACAGACACTGGGAGATCCCGACAATTCGTCAAAGACACTCTTCCCAGTCTTGATCCCAGAGCAACGACTCAAGTGGGCTGCAGACATCCTCCTGACTATGCAGAACAAAAGCGGTGCCTGCAGCTCATACGAGCCGACTCGGGGCAGTGAGCGCTTGGAACTTCTAAACGCTGCAGAGGTGTTCGGGCGCATCATGGTCGAGTACGACTACCCCGAGTGCACTACAGCATGCGTAACGACACTCCATCGTTTCAATCAACTATACCCCAACTACCGCGCCAAAGAGATCCGGCGATTCATCGATACAGCCGCACAATGGATCCGAACGAACCAACGGGAAGACGGTTCATGGTACGGCAGCTGGGGTATCTGCTTCACCTACGCCGGCATGTTCGCCCTGGAAAGCCTGAGCACCCAGGGCGAGACGCACGCGAACAGCGAGCGCGTCCGGCGGGCCTGCACGTTCTTCCTGGCCCGGCAGAACGGGGACGGCGGCTGGGGCGAGTCGTACAGGAGCTGCGAGACCGGGGAGTGGTGTCCGCACCCGGACGGCTCGCAGGTCGTACAGACGGCCTGGGTCGTGATCGCGCTGGCGCGGGCGCAGTACCCGGATCGAGAGCCCGTGGCCCGCGCAGTGCAGCTGTTGATGCGCCGGCAGCGGCCGAACGGGGAGTGGTTGCAGGAAGGCATCGAGGGGGTGTTTAACAAAAGCTGGTAAGTCGCGCCTCTTTGTCCTCCACCCCTCTGTGTCCGACGGCGAGCCGCATTGTTGACGGGACCACAGCATGATCTCCTACCCGAACTACAAGTTCATCTTCCCTATCCAGGCGCTGGGTATGTATGCGAAACGTTTCGGAGATGCAGACATCAATTAGCGTGAGGTACCGTGGTTACCAATAGATTTATTCGAGCACCGTCTCAGATGCAGTCGAACCAATGAATCTCAAGAAGTCAGCCACCAGACATCCTCCATGCACGACTCGGGGAACACCATTGTGACAGCTGAGACACGGTCGCATACTCGCGACCGTACTCGAGATATTTGTGACGAGTCGTCTTTGCTCGTTCGGTACAGCTGCAGCTCGGCAACGTGCACTGTGCCCTGTGCCACCGCTCGGCAAGGCTTGTGCCACGATATGCGTTCCCGGGGCTTCCACGAGCTCTCCCGGGGGGTGGCGTTCGCATGGACGGCTGCAGCGCCAGGCCCGGGCGTTTTGCGGGTGGGCCGTGGAACGTGGAAGGTCGTGTGTGTCACGGACTTCTAGAACAGCTGACACTGAGCTGCCGGCCAACGGTCGTGCTTTGCTTTTATTCTCCCTGTCCCGGGGGCCTGGCCTGGCTTCTGAGGACGGGACTGGATCGGATATCGAGTGCTGCTTACGGGACGACTGGTCCGTTGAGTCTGTGCATGTGATTATTTCGAATTGTGGGCCGTGGGCGTCGAAGCTCATCTTGCAGATGATTCAGATTCGGCACGAAGTCAGATCGTGATAATTACTGGAAGGGGTGGTGGAAAGGGTAAGCTTTGGTATTAGTAGCTACTGAAGTATATACCGTACTTCCCAACTCAGACCGGAAGAGAAGAATTTGACGTCGTCCACTCTGGCTCCAATGCTCTTTCCGTTCCTGCGTTCCTTCCGTCCTGCCCTTTGCGCCTTCTGTTTCCGTGTCATCCACGAATTATGCACGGTCAAACCTCGCCATGCCTAAGCCTAAAGAGCCGGGTGACAGGCGGGCACTAAACAAGGGTCATCCCCGCCGCGCTAAAAGGCGCCGTTATTATATGCGTTTCAGAAACGTCTTCGACGGACCCGAGAGCTTGCACCTGCACCTCTGTACAAACCTTCCCTCATCCGACCTTACACCACCCACCACCACCACCAACACCTGGAGACCACTGCCCACAAGGAAACGACCACCGTCCGCCGTCCGACGCCATTGCCGTGCCGGGAAGCGTGTCGCAGGCTTCGGGAGCAGGTGCTAACGTGCACCCTCACAGTAGTCTCAAGAAGAAATCACAGACATCGACAAGTACTCCTCTGAACGACGACACCCCCACACCCTAGCGGCACATCACCATCATCAACATCATCCATCGGCGTTTGGGCGTTTGCAACGGGTCGGATAACCACCAAGACATCACCAAGACATGGCTACACCAACTTCGGCCCAGCCGTACCCAGGCGGCGGCGGCGGCGGTAGCACGTACGCGCAGCAGGCCACACAGCCGCAGCAGCAGCAAGGCCCCTCCTCCTTCCCCTCCGAGCGTGCCAGCCAAAGTGCCCAGGGCCAGTACGCTGCCACGGCCGCTCCGCCGCAGTTCGACAAGTACTGCATCATCCACGTTGCGACCACGTGCGATGAGCATGGCGTGTACGTCACCAAGGATAGTGCCGAGGTGATCGAGATTGGGTGGGTGGTGGTTGATGCGAGGGATCCCAGCTTGCCAGAGGTACGCAATGCCACTGCTGTGTCTGGCGAATATTACCTACTGCCATGGCAAATGCTAATGCGAGTTACGGTATACAGCTCCACCACCAATCCGTCCTGGTCAAGCCCGTCAACACCCCCATTACCCCTCTGTGCACCTCCCTCACGACCTTGACCTGGGAGCACGTCCGCAACGCCGGGGACTTCCGCGCCGCGATCGTGGCATTCGACGCCTATGCTAAAGACAATCTAACTCCCAAGGATGCTGGCCCGGGCGACGCTCCGACCTTCGCTTTCGTGACTCTGACCCCGTGGGATCTTCGCGTTCAGCTGCCCCGTGAGGCCCGCGACAAGAGTGCGGTCCTTCCAGCATACCTGCAGCACCCTGTCCTCTTCGGTCTTCGCGGCGAGTACCAGACATTCCAGTCTCACCACCCAGAGACGCTCGCTTTCAGCTCCTCTAACCTCTCCTCCATCTGCGCCGGCCTCGAGGTTGAGGAAGTCCGCTCTTCCGGCAAGGTCACGGGCGGCCTTCCCTTCCACCTGCAGGCTCTCGCTCCGTCCTCGCCACGCCGTGCGCTGGAAGAGGCTCTCACCCTCACCCGCTGCCTCAGGTCGCTCCTTCAGAAATCGCGCCCCTCGCAGAGCAACCCCAGCGGCACCCCTGGCGTGCTGATCCGCCCTCTCGACGCCCGCAGTGACGTTCGTGCCTTCCTCGGCGAGCGCTCCAAGGTCATCCACCTCAGCGGTCTCCCGCACGACACCACTCAGAGCGAGCTCGAGAGCTGGTTCACGCAATTCAACGGCCGCCCAATCGCTTTCTGGACTCTACGTACGCCCGAGGGTGGCAAGCCGAGTGGCAGCGGCTTCGTCGTCTTCGGCAGCCACGAGGAGGTCAGTACTTACCACTTCGCTATTCTTGACCTGAAACGCACTTGCTTCTTGTCATCTCGCTCCGATGTCACACAACCACCCTGCCGTGGCCGAAACTCTCGTTGCGCACGTGTACCGTCGACATCGATATCACACCGGCGTGACGTCAACCCTCACTCGACTTTTGCTGACCTCACATCCTCCTGACCTGCACCTTTGACCTCCTTCACACTTCCTAACACACTTCCGCACATCACAACCAACTACTGTCTGCCGTTGTCGCCGCTGCTGCTTCCGCTCTTTCATCACGCACACGATCCCACTGATCTTGACGGTGTTCGCTGACCTCGAACCATTTCAGGCCGCCGAATCTCTTAGCATGAACGGACGTGCTCTCAACGACCGGGCCATTGAGGTCTCGCCGTCGAGCGCCAGGGTAAGCCATGAACGCCACCAAGTTCCCCCGAGCCTATCGTTAACCATGATATAGGTCCTCGACCGTGCCGCCGGATCACAGCCAGTTGGCGGACCGCCGCTCCTCACCCCGTTCCCGCCGTCGAAGAATCGGCCGCGCCCCGGTGACTGGACCTGCCCGAGCTGCGGCTTCTCCAACTTCCAACGTCGCGTTCAATGCTTCAGGTGCTCGTTCGCTAGTACCCCTGATGGATACGGCGGTGCTGGCTACGGCATGCCGCAGACCCAATACGGCGGACAGGCGTATGGAGGCCAGGGCTATGGCGGACCTCCCGGTGGAATGCGTGGTGGCGGCGGCCACATGCACGGTGGAGGCGGGTATGGAGGAGGCATGGGCGGTATGGGCGGCTCGAGCGGTCGTGGCGGCATCATCCCCTACCGCGCTGGTGATTGGACGTGCGGCAATGAGGGTTGCGGATACCACAACTTCGCCAAGAACGTGTCGTGCTTGCGCTGCGGTGCTTCCCGCAACGACGCTACCATGGTGGTTGGAGGAGGTGGGAACAACTACCCCGGCGGCGGCGGCGCTGGCGGCTACGGCGGTCCGCAGGGTCCTCCGAGCATGACGATGGGCTCCATGGACTCCAGCAGCTACGGCGGCATGACTCAGGGCGGCAGCGCGTACGGCGGTGGTGCTGGTATGGGTGGCGGGTATGGCGGTCAATCCTTCGGCCCGCCGTCAACGTACGCTCTTCCCAGCAGCCTCGGTGCACCCAGCCCGTACATGCAGGGCGGCTACTCGCAGATGGGCAGCAACGGCGCTATGCAAGGCCAGGGTGGCTTCGACAGCCGCGCGGAGCAGGCGTTCAACCAGGGCAACGCCTCCGCTGGTGGTGCGGGCGGGTACTCCAACGGCGGGTACGGTCCAGGTCAGGGTCAGCATGGCCAGCAGGGTCAGCAAGGTCAGCAGGGTCAGGGTCAATACGATGCTGGGGCGGACTTCTCCTTCCTCAGCAGCGGCATGAACAATCTCGGCCTCGGCGACCGCGAGCCCCGCAACGGGCAGACGGGCCCGGGCAACAGCAAGTCGCCGCAGTAAGCAGGCGCCGCCTGCTTCCGACCTTTGGGGAAGAGAGAAATGGGGGTAACGAAGTGTGCATATCGAGAGAGTAGGGAGGCTCGGACGGACATACGGGTATATCGGCAACTGGTGGATATAAGCGGGGGTGTTACAACTTAGCGAGGCGCTGGCAAGACAGGATGTGATGTGATGGGGACGTCGTGTTGTATTAGCGCGGCGTCGGTCGGTCGGTCGGTCGTAGGGAGCGGGTGGGGGAATCGGATGGATGGATGGGTGCATAGGGTGTGGTGCGGGAGCGGGGGGTGTTATGTTCATTGATTGAGGAGAGGGGGGGGCAAAGGGGCTGGCACCTGCTTTTGTCTGAAGCGGTACTGCGTTTTACTTACGGATGGAAAGGGGTGCTGAGTCGACGAGAACGTATACCTTTAAGATGGCAGAGGGGGCGGGTTGGGAACGCCTCACTGCACTGCTATTATGCATTAGGTAGTGTGTGAAAAGATGACTCTCGCTGCGGTAGTGAAGTCTCGGTTCATGCCTCTCAGTCAAGTGCGAGTGATTCACATGCTGCTGCTGCTGCTTCCACATATAAGCTGCATCCGACCGTTCGTCTTGGGTGCTTCGAAAGGGTTGTGAAAGTGGCAAACACGTGCTCCGCGCGTGTCTACCGCGTTTAGCGCGCTTTAGCCGAACGCCTTTCACCTCCCCGCGCGCAAGTACCTCCTAGTAGGAGGGTCAACTCGTTGGGCGACACACACCCTCACACAAGCGCCCGACATGGCATCGCTGGCGGAGAGCAGTGTGGCCAGCGTGCCCGTCAAGGACCTCGCCGCGCTGCAGGAGCACCTGCTGAACGTGAGTTGTGTGAGAAAAAGTGACTGGTCGCTACATGTATCTATTCTGTGACCCTGGTCGACTGACGCCACCAACCCTGCAGCATCGCGAACACCACTCCGAAGCGAGCGCGCCGCGGGTTGTGCCCGAGGCTGCACACGACGATCTCACAAACGCGCACCAAGACGCCGTAGAGGACGCGAGCGAGGATGCCAGCGCGGTGATAGCCGATTCGGCTGATGCGTACGGAACGCCGAAGTCCTCTTCACCTCACGTGCATCCGGCACGCCGCTTGTCGTCGACCAAGTCCGCGCCGCCAGCCCAGATGGAGACGACGGTGCAGCACCACCCCTCGCGATTGCAGTCGCAAGAGATGGCCGGAGGCATGATGAGCCGCGCGCAGTCGTTCCATGGCTTCCCGGGCGGCGACACGCAGCCGATGGACTCGCAGGTTTACCGGAACTACACCGAGTCCATGGCTCTGGCCAAGTCCTCCGCCGCGATCACGCCGAAGAAGAGGTCGCCGGAGGAGGGAAAGCCGGATGTCTATGATACAACGACGGCGACTGGGACTGCGACTGGGAGGACGCCGCATACGTACATTGAGGGGGAGACGGGGTTTATCGATCTGGAAGCCGCGTGGCAGCACGACTCGCCTACCGCGCGCTCGACAACGTCTGGTATCGACGAGCTGCTCGCGAGTCCGCAGACGCAGGTGCAGGTTGCGGAGCTTACGCAGAAACGTACCATGCCCGAGACCCCCGCCATGGCCGGCCACAAGCGGAGGAGCAGCGGCGAGATCGTGAGCCCCGCGACCGCGGAGACGAAGAAGACGCCGAGATTCTCTCAGCTCTTTGGCGCGGTACCCAAAGCTGCCGTGCTCAGCGCGACCCAGCTGTTCGGCCAGACGCAGGCGCCCTCCTCCCCCTTACCGGACGCGCCTCGCTCGGACCCTGTCATCACGCGGCCTTCGCCGAACATGAGTGAGCACTTCGCTGTCTCCTCTCCGCCCGTGTTTAGGTCTTCGCCCGTGGTGACTATGCACGGGCGTCTGAGCACGTTCTCCGGCGAGCCGAGGGATACGTATACGAGTATGCAGGAGTCGGATGAGAGGAGGCGGGCAAGGGAGGAGATGGAGCAGCGGCAGTGGCGACGCGTGGGGAGGGCGGAGGTAGAGGAAGACTTTGATCTTGAGGGCGAGGAGGAGGGGGTGCAGCAGCAGCAGCAGCAGCAGCTGGCGCGGTTGAAGAGGGTCATGAGCGATCAGACGCTGAGTGAGTGGTCTAAGATGAGGGCGCCGGGACGGCCTGGATCGAGGCCGGGTTCGAGTCGGAAGGAGACGGCTACGATTGATTTGCTCACGCCGGCGACGGTGCGTCATGGAGGTGAGGGGCTGGATTTTGATGATCTGGGGGATAGCGATGAGAGTGTGGCGGACGAGGAGGAGGAGGAGGATGTGCAGAAGCCGGGGGTGGGAGATGAGGATGGGAATGATGTTTACGATGAGCTGGCTCAGACGGTGTTGAGGAGTCAGCCGGATGAGGTGGATGATGGTGACGAGGAGCCGGGAGGTCATGAGTCTGATGACGAGAGCGTTGCGCACGAGAATGCGGCTAGTGAGGATGTTGAGATGCGTGATGAGGAGGAGGAGGAGGAGGAGGTTCGTGAGTCCAGAGGTTACACAGGGGCCGCTGCCTTTCAGGCTTTTCCTGTGCCTGAGAGAGCCTTCACACCGACGCAGCGTTCAGCAGTCGCCGACTCTCAGCCTCTACACCGAGAAAAGCACCGCTCGCTGCCGACGATGAGCCAGATCCCGCCGTCTTCCAAGACTTCGTTCGTACCGGGATCACAGTATGCTGGCAAGACGAGCGTGGAGCTAACTACTCTGCGATCGAGTCAGTCGGGCCGACCTGCAAGAATCGTAGCACTTTCGGGCGAGCCGCTGGAGAACATACCTAGCAGTCCGCCGCTTCCACTTATGGGCGGTACATTACCCGAAGGCTCAGCCGAAGCATCGTTGGCGAGGCGGCACGTCCTCGCCCAATTTCAGAAGCCGCCGGCGATCGAACGCAGGAATACCACGGTGGAGATGGAAATCCCGGAGAGCGACGCGTTGGTTTCGGATGAGGCGAGGCCAGGTACTGCGCGACCCGCACTCCTTGAGCAAGCGTCTCGTGTTGGTGAGAGCAACGGCCTGCCTGCGCCATTCTCGACGGCGCAGACACACCTTTCAGTTTCTGGGCCCTCACCAGCGAAAGAGCGCTTGTTGGGTGTCGACAAGTCGCCTCTAAAAGCATCCGCTAGTCAGCGGAGTGGGCTGTCGGCAGACTCGCCCCGCAAGATGGCGGGTGTCCGGAGGTTCGCTGATATTGCTGCTGATCCTTCTCCGCCGGAGGGTTTGATGGAGGACGCCGATGTGGATGTCGATGCTATTATGGGCGATGTCATGACGGCTGAGGATCGGGCGTTCATTGATGCTATGTCGAGCCCGATCTCGAAGCCTAATAAGCGAAGGAGATTGACGCGTGATGTGTCGGATATCGCGCCTTTCGGAAACGTATCCATGCCGAAGGGAGCAGAGAGGCCGGCCGTGGTGACATTACCTGCGCAGACCGTCCAACTTCCTCCAACCATTAGCGAGGTAGCGGCGCATGAGTTGGGTGCTGAGCATGCCCCTTCGGTTTTGCGAAGTAGTCCGAGCAAAGGCAACGAGCTACCGGTGTCTACTCCACATACTGCGGATGCGCCCAAGAGCACTCAAGAAAGCGTGAAGAAACGGGAGCAGGCGGGCGCCGCTGCCGTGTCGCAATTGCTGTCTGCGCGCTCCGTAAAGCCCACTAGATCGGCGAAGCTCGCGGGACGTGGCAGGAAAGCTGGTGTGCTGGCGGAGACTGAGCCGATCACGAAGGCTGCGCCGAAGCACTTGGACGTGAAGACTGGTAATAGCAGGGTCAAACGCGTGGAGTGGGAGAGCGAGCGCGGTCGTGCCGTGTTGCGTGAGGACGAGGTGCTGGAAGCGCAACAGCTGGTTGTGGGCAGCACTGCAAATACCCCAGCGGAGCCGGTTCAAAAGACAGCACAGGAGCCAGCCGCGGACGAGCTTGATGATTCGGGACTGCCCATCACCGCCCCTCACAGAATCTTTGCACTCTTCAAGGGAACCTTCAACAACTTCTATCCCGCGACGTGGCTCAGCACCTCGAGCGATGGTAAGAGCTACCGAGTCCGCTTCGACGACACCACCGACACCGTCATCGACGCCGGTCACGTGCGAGCGTTGGACCTTCGCGTCGGTGACCACGTGAAGGTCGACGGCAAGGACATGCGCAATAAGGTCTGGACAATCAAGGAGTTTGCCGCATCTGCTCAGACCGAGGAGGATCG
>NAJQ01000930.1:0-11107 GCA_005059865.1 Friedmanniomyces simplex
GCATTCATGTGCATCATCACGTATGTCCCCGCGGCCGACACGAATCGGGATATCAACATCGCTACCTGGACCATCGGCGCCTTCTTCCCCAGCGCGAACCTCTTGCGAGCCCTGTTCTTGACCTTCAACGAGTTCTCGGTGCTGTGCCACGGGACAAAAGTTGCTAGCTATCCGGGCGGGTGGGACGTCTATGGCTCGTGCATAGCCTACCTCATCATTCAGTCTGTCCTGCTAGCCACGTTCCTCGTCGCTTACGACAGTGGCTGGAGGCCCGCCGTGCTCGGGCGGAAAAAGCACAAGGCGCAAGAGCTGGAGGAGACGGACGATGTCGATCCTGCCGTTTACCCGGAGGCTGTCCGCGTGGAGCAGTGCAAGGATGAGCTCCGCGTACTGCATGCAACGAAAGCCTTTGGTCTGAATGTTGCGGTCCAGGATGTTTCCTTCGGCGTACCAAAAGGGGAGACATTTGCCCTGCTCGGACCCAACGGAGCAGGCAAGTCGACGACTATTGGGTTGATCAGGGGTGACACACGGCCAAGCGAAGGCCAGAGCGACATCCTAATCGAAGACACCTCGATCATCTCGCACAGAGCCGCAGCTCGATCGAACTTGGGCGTCTGCCCGCAATTTGATGCGATGGACCAGATGACCGCGATCGAGCACCTCCGCTTCTACGCCCGAGCCCGTGGTGTTCCAAATGTCGAGCATAACGTGGAGCAAGTCCTGCACGCCGTCGGTCTTGCTCCGTTTAAGTCTCGCATGGCGGGCAAACTGTCGGGGGGCAACAAGAGGAAGCTTTCGCTTGGCATAGCGCTCATTGGCAACCCCTCGGTAGTGCTCTTGGATGAGCCTAGCAGTGGCATGGACGCGGCATCTAAGCGTGTCATGTGGCGGACCCTCCGAGCAGTGTCGGCTGGAAGATCACTTGTGCTGACAACGCACTCAATGGAGGAAGCCGATGCGTTGGCTGACCGAGCGGGTATCATGGCGAGGAAGATGCTTGCTCTCGGAACGAGTGATCAGCTGCGGAAGAAGCACGGCGATGCGTACCACGTGCATCTTGTGCACCGGAATGCGCCAAACACGAGCGAGAGCGAGATGAACAACATCAAGGCTTTCATACAGCGGACGTTCCCGGGTGCGGTCACGGAAGAGCGGGTGTTCCACGGTCAACTGCGGTTCTCAGTGCCGAATGATCGAACAGCAGGGTACGACGATACTCCAGAAATCCTCGACAAGTCAGGAACCGTGACGTCCGCTTCGCCCGCTCACGCAAGCTCGCGGACAGGTATCAGCGCCCTCTTTGCCGAGCTCGAGGCCAGCAAGGAGAAGCTCGGGTTCGAGTATTACTCCGTCAGCCAAGCGACGCTCGACCAAGTCTTCCTCAGCATTGTCAATAAGCACAATGTGATGGAGGAGAACTATGTGCGCGAGCATCCAAAGGCGAAGGGGACGGTTTTGCAGAGATTGGGAAGGGGCGTGAAAGATAGGGTGCACTTGTGTTTCTGAGCGCTGGGAAGGGGGTTGTGAGCATAGCGTTGTTGCGAGGGCATCGGCGTTCCTGATGGGACGGGGCCAGAATGCCTAGACAACAAGCTGCACAATGTATAAGGGCATGATGTACGCGGCACAAGCAAGCAAACAACCACCACACCAGTTTCAGTGCAACGTTTCTATGTTCATCCTTGTTGGAAATCAATGCTAGGAGATCCGTGTTGGCCGTCGATGGCGTGTTCCTGAAGCATTGTTCTCGATGTGACAGTGCAGTAGATCTCAGGTCAACGCTCTATCTTCGAGGTCGCTGTGAAACAACTATGCCACGTAACCTGGCTGCGGCTCCAAGTTTCCGACGCATCAGAGAACCACAAAGCGTGGCAGAAATGCTGACGTGCTTCTCCGCCACTGCCACCAATCTAGCAGCATACACATGCTTGACAGCGTATTTTGTAATGCTCTGCGCCTCATTGTCTGTAGTCTAGTATGTGTTTCGCTTCACGACTGTTCGCGAAACGTGGTCGTATCTCGTTACGATCAGACACTCTTGCATCGTGGAGTTGCTCTTAGTTGGCGGAGAAGTACCGACTGGGCATTCCCGAGGCTTCAGCTCTGCTTGGACGCTAGGGTAGATGATGTTCAGTGCCCTGTCGTGCAGAGGTACATCCTACGAGTGCCAGAATCTTCGCAAAAAGGTCAACGTGACCTGGTGCTCTAAGGGGAGCCAAATTCAATCGAACCTCACTCGCAGTGCAACTACTATGTTAACGAGAGTCGAAGAGGGCTGTAAGATACTTTAGAAATTGAGGCTACCTAGTATTAGCCCTACGCTGCGGTCTACTAGGAAGCATTGGATGTTCTAGTAAAGTCCTTCTATAAGACTAGAGATCTCTAGAAGCTACAATTAGCACTTCTTGTTACCCTTACGGAGCTTAGATAGGTTAGAGCCTATTGCCGATTAACGTAGATAGTAGGGCAAAACGCATATTCTTGCAGAATTATCCCGATATTAACATTAGCTTTTAGCTTACTTTAGAAGATCGACCGTACTCTTATTTGCATTATAAGCTAAATGCCTTAGAGTGTTTGCGACAATTCGTTTGCTATACGCAACCTATTGTTAACTATACCGCTAATACTATATAGATACGCGGTATAGCTATATTCTTCGTAGATAAAGGCGCATCCTCTTTGCAAGATACTATATAAGCTAAAGTAAAGCTCTATATACCTTGTAATAAAGTGCTAGGCGACCCGTCGTAAGAACCCTAACCTAACGCCCTACCTTTTTACTAGCCCTACGTTCTTACTATTACTAAGTTTCGAACATTAGAAATAACCGAGAGACCCTCTACATTCAATTAGCCTCTCTAGAAGTATAAGTAGGAATATACCCCTATAGCCTCGGTTTGCGTACTATATAGGCGTAATTTTGCCTCCGATAAAGCTCTCTAGTAGTATATCCGAGACTCGCCCGCCTATACTATTATATTCGAGTACGCCGAGTGTAACCGCGACTTTAACTCTAAGGAAGCTCTCTAGTAGTATATCTGAGACTCGCCCGCCTATACTATTATATTCGAGTACGCTAAGTATAACCGCAATTTCAACTCTAAGGAAGCTCTCTAGCAGTATATACGAGACTTACCTACTTACTCTATAGCGTTTAACTATATCGAGTATAACCGTAAGTTTAACTCTAACGAGGCTCTATAATAATATTATCGGAATTTAGCGGTATATACTATAAGCCTAGGTACCGTTAACACTACTAACTCGTTCGATATACGACCTTCTTTGTATAGCGATATATTACGTTTACTCGAGGTTTACGGTCTCTCTTTCTATTTCTTCGAAATCGATAATCCTTAGGGTAGTCTCTAGGAGTACAATACTAGCATTATAGGTATATTTACTTGCATTAATAGGGCTTGTCCCTCCAAAAGCTAGACGAGTAAGCAAATTGCTATTATAATCCGGCGGTACCCTAGGGTACGATATAATGCTAGGGTCTACTATTAACGCTACAAGTCCTACGCTTCTGTTAGTTAGCTAGAATTAGATAGCTTATATACGGATAGGGTCTTATATCGTCTAGCAAAGTAGTCCGGTATCGCTATAGAAGAGCCTCCCTATTTAGGTCGTAGTATAAGACAATACTAAGTCCGTCTATACGAAGGATATAAAAACGGGCGTTATTAGTAAAGCCGACTTTAACCTTAAACTCTATATCGCCGTAGTTATTCGACGGATCTCTCTATACTATATAGGCAGTATTAAACAAACTAGTTTAGCGTCGCTCGTAAGGGGCCTTAGAGGATTATAGCCCTAATAAAGACTAAACGAACGGAGGAGTAGTATTATTATTCTACTCCCTTAGAAGAAACATTAGCGGTAGAAACTATTTCAACACGTAAAGGAGATAGCGCTAAAGCTTCTCGTAAGCTAGATTGTAGCTAGGAAGCCTCGAATCTAAACTTCCCCGTATATACTAAATCGTATAGGAATATTAGCCTAGAAGCTATCGCGCTTAGGTACTTAATATTGTGCGAATAGCGATATTACGTATATAGAACGGTAGTATCCGTTGTCTCCGTCGTAGAGTAGGCTAGTATTAATAGCTATATTATAAAAGCAAATTTGTTAGCGTTAGTAGCTAGGCTTTAGGTTAGCCTAAGCTATTTAGGGAGTACCGAAGATCGTAGAAACTTCGCAAGTAGCGTAGTATCATACTCGAGACTAGGTAAGCTTATACTAGAGCCTATAATTGTTAAGACACTTCTTAAAGTAGTCTACAAAGACTCTACAATATTAGATAGTAGCGCCTTAGTGTGACAGCCACACCAACGGTGATGCCATATACGGGATAACATGCAATGTCAGGTTGTGCTGCGTCCAGAACAAGAGACGAGCCTGAGGCAGACAGACCTGCTCACGCGGCACGGGAGTGAGCTGCAGGTCGCACTCACTCCAGGTGACTGCGACACAAGTCGCGATCACCACAAGTGATCGCGACTACGACCCACGAGTCTCATATGTATATAGGCGCGATGCTTTCACCACATAGGAGCCTCGTGCTCAACCTAAGTCTGATAACACTTGGTACCCTTGGAACCCCTTCAGTATCTCAGTATCCACCTCTTGGTCACCTTCCTGCCCCATTGGCACCACCTTGTGACATTTTGAGCACCATCTCTTGGAAGCATCAAGGGATACTGAGACCATTGGACATCGACATATGTCCAGTACGACTTCGACTGTCAGCGACACCCCCAGCGACGAAAGCCAGACGACGCCACAGGAACAGGCAAGTGCAGTACCTCAAGTAACCCGTTGGTTAGAGACACTTGACTTGAACGCAATGGCACCTGGATCAACTACCGGTTCGCTTGGAGGAAGCAACGATCGCAATGGCACCAAGACGGGAGCCCCGATCGAGTTCACTGGGTCCAAGGCCCAGGTAGAACCCTTCATCCTCCAGTGCCAGCTGATATTCGCTATGGACGGGGATCGCTTCTCGGCTGCCCACAAGAAGGTCCTGTACGTCATCTCGTACATGAAGGGACCAGCCTTCGAGTTCATCCAACCCCATCTGAAGGATTACTTGGAGAACGGAGGACAGGCAAAGGAATCGACTAGGGTGATCCTCGGGAACCAGACGTTACTGTTCGCGGAGATCCGGTCCACGTTTGGATACGGAAACGAACAGCAGGAGGCCGAACGGGCCATCCAAAACACCCGACAGCGAGGATCTGCCGCCAGGTACAAGGCGGAGTTCCAGATTTTGTCAGCTAAGTTGAACTGGAACGACGAAGCAATCGCCGCTCAATTCTACCAGGGACTCAAGGACAACGTCAAGGATGAGATCGCCCGAGGCGACAGACCAACCACGTTCCGCGCTATGGCAGACATGGCCATACGGATCGACACCCGCATCTGGGAGAGACAGTTGGAGAAGAAAGGGAACTTCCACCCTAGCCCGATGGGAGCCAACAAGAAGGCTCAGCGGGACGTACCAGAGTGGAAGAACAACTACTACGGACTGCAGAAGATGCAGCTCGACGCCACGAAAGGCAAGCCTGGACCCCACGGGAACCGACGAGGAAAGTCGGGCCCGACGCAGGGTTACCAGAAGAAACCCTTCGACAAGACCAATCTCACGTGTCACAACTGCGGGCAGAAAGGACACTTCGCACGAGATTGCCGGAGCCGGAAGCAGCGTCATGAACTGCAAGGAACGACTCCGCGAGGGACGATCGCCGCCACGAAGCAGGACGACCACGATGGCTTGTCCTGGACGGCGTGCTACAAAGACGACTGCACCATCCACCGAAGCGACAAGGACGGCTCGGGATGGTGGCCGAAGGAGCCCAGAGCTCAGCAGATGTGCGTGCTGCGCACCCAACACCCGGAACCTGAAGAAGGATCCGAAACGGACAGTGTCGAAGAAGACTCGGAGGAATCGGAACCCTCCGAGGACGACGAGCAAGGAAGCTCACTCGCGTCCGACAACAACGACATCATGGAATTCGCCATCGAGGGACACGGCGAAGCTCTTCAGATGTTCAAGGAAATCGCCCGACGCTACGAAGAAGTCTTCCCGCGCGTAGGCGACAAGCGGTACCTGCACCCTCATCAGTTTGAGGTGCTACTACAACGCATGCGAGCCATGTTCTGGGGGCATCGACTTGTCGACGTGGAATATGATCACGCAACGATCATCCACGAGTACCCACCGCTGGGAAGTGTGTTTGCTCACGGAGGATACACTACGCCTGACGGGATCTTGATCGACAATGACATGCGACGAATGGTTACACAACTCAAGAAACATTACCGCACAGAACAAGGACTCAAGACCCTACGCAGACACATGCGGAGCGACCCAGCACCAAGCCGGCAGGCTTGGGCAGAACAACACCGACACAATCAACAAGTGGTCCAACGAATCAGGAGCTTCGAGCAACAAGCCGGGGACACTCGCTTGTTTACTCGAACGGACTGGGAACGACGTTTCCAGTCCAATGCACGACCACTGTTGCCCTCCGTGCACGAGGAAACACGCACGGGACGAGTGTCGCCCATCGCCGACGACGGATCGGGAAACGAGTAGGTCCTCCGGAAGAGAGACCCCGGAAGGACCCTACTGGGCCACACACCATAGCAGCAGCACACCGACGTTACTCCGACAACCTGACGGTTTGGGTAACGATTGGCCAACGACAGGCCAGGGCGCTCATAGATTCGGGATGCACCGGAATCTTTATGACACCCCAGTTCGCACAAGGTACAGAGGTCACCTTGCGAAAGAAGAAGCAGCCCTTCCCATTGCAGTCAATCGATGGGAAGCCAGTCACCTACAACCAAGGAATGGTTGCGGAGGAGACTGAGACAATGCCCCTACGGATAGGACGCTACCGAGGGATGATCCAGTTCGATATCACCGAATCACCGGGATCTGATGTGGTTCTAGGGCTTCCATGGCTCAAGGAAGCGAACCCGTACATCAACTGGAAAGAGGAGACCATCTGGTTTGAAGGATCTCCGAAGCCGACACCTCTGCCTGTAGTGCAAGACGCACTAGGCATGGTCGACATCTGCGCGATGACCTACGCAGAAACCGAGCAACTCATACAGGAGCAGCCTGATGAGGTCCAAGTCCTCTGGAGTAAGGAAGCACCCCAGCCTACGGCCAAAATGGACATACCACCGGGATACCAGCAGTTTACGGAACTGTTCCGGATGGAAGAAGACAATGAAGCTCTACCACGGCATGAGCCGTGGGATCACGAGGTCAAGTTGCTGCCAGGCACGACGCCTCAGAAGCAACCAGTCAGACCACTGTCTGCAGAGAAGCTCGAAGTACTACGAAAGTACGTCGACGACCTGCAGAAGAAGGGACTAATCCGACAGTCGGAGTCACCAGCGGGATACCCCGTGGTGTTCGCGAAGAAAGGAGACGGATGGAGAGTCTGTATTGACTACCGCGGATTGAACAACATCACGGTCAAGAACAGCTATCCACTCCCTCTCATCTCCGAACTACAAGACCGCTTGCAAGGAGCACAGTGGTTCACCAAGTTCGATATACCTGGAGCGTATAATCGAATCCGCATGAAGGAAGGCGAAGAATGGAAGACGGCATTCAGGACTCGGTTCGGACTATACGAGTACCTGGTCATGCCATTCGGTCTTACCAACGCCCCAGCGACTTTTCAGGCGTTCATCAACAACGTCCTGAGGAAGTATCTCGACGTCTTCGTCGTGGTGTACCTGGACGACATCCTGGTCTACTCGAAGACGCTCGAGGAGCATGTGCAACACGTAACCAAAGTGTTGACAGCGCTCCAAGACTCCCGCTTGAAGGTTAAGCCGGAGAAGAGCGAGTTCCACCGCAAAGAAGTCATATTCCTGGGATATATTGTGTCCCGGGACGGACTAAAGATGGATGGAAACAAGATCAAGACGATCCTGGAATGGCCAGTACCGACGACGGTTAAAGAAGTACTATCCTTCCTGGGATTTGCGAACTTCTACCGCCGGTTTATCAGCCAGTACTCCAAGATCGCAGCACCTCTGACGGAGCTCACCAAGAAGGATCAAGCCTTCCTCTGGAGCGACACAGCGCAGAAGGCGTTCAAAGACCTGAAGAGTCGCTTCACGTCACAGCCGATCTTGATCATGTTCGACCCAGACAAACCCATCACAGTCGAAACGGATGCGTCGGACAAGGCTCTCGGAGCCTGTCTCAGTCAGCCGGGGCCCGAGGGAAAGCTACAGCCTGTAGCCTACCACTCGAGAAAACTCTCCCCGCCTGAACTAAACTATGACATCCACGACAAGGAACTCCTCGCCATCGTCGACGCATTTCGACAATGGAAAGTGTACTTGGAAGGCTCCAAGCACACCGTGCAAGTCTTCACGGACCACAAGAACCTCGTCTACTTCACGACGTCGAAGGAACTCAACCGACGACAGGTTCGGTGGTATGAAGAAATGGCCACCTTCAATATCCGCATCTCATACCGCAAGGGATCTGAGAACGACCGCGCCGATGCGCTAAGTCGCCGTACGGATTACATGAAGGGAGAACTCAAGCAGAAGCAAGCGATCCTACGACAGGACCATGACGGCACTATGACCGTCAATCGCATTGCTGCTACGTTCAGCGTCACAAGTGACGCTCTCAAGGATGGGATCCGAGCAGGGCTCAACAACGATGCGACAGCAAGGGCAGTTCGCAACGATCCTGCAGGACATCCCAAATTCGAAAACCAGGACGGAATCCTGTACTTCGAGGGACTGTTGTATGTCCCAACCAGTCAACGACAAGTCGTGCTGCAAGCGCACCACGACCCGCATTTGATCGGACATCCTGGCGAGGACAAGATGATCGCAACGCTGCGAAGGAAGTATTACTTCCCGGGCATGAGGAAAGAGATCGAGGACTACGTCCGTCGATGCAACGTATGCCGCCGGTCGAAGACCGACAAACACAAACCGTATGGGTTGCTGCAACCACTGGACGTACCAAGCCGCCCATGGCAAGCAATCGCCGTAGACTTCATCGTCAAACTACCCGCATCGCAAGAACCCACCACAGAGGAATTCTACGATGGCATCATGGTAGTAGTGGACCGATTCAGCAAAATGGGACACTTCGTCCCATACAAGGAGACCTACACGGCAACGGACTTGGCATACATCATGACCCGCAGCATATTTGCATACCACGGGCTTCCAGAGACGATCACGTCTGATCGCGACAAGTTATTCACATCGAACTTCTGGAAGGCCCTGATGGAGCAACTGGGAGTAAAGCAACGTATGAGTACGGCCTTTCACCCCCAGACTGATGGACAGACGGAACGTCTGAACCAAACCCTGGAGCAGTACCTTCGATGCTACGTCAACGAGCATCAGACCAACTGGGTAGAACTGCTCCCAGTGGCGCAGGTTGCGTACAATGCCGCACCTGCTGGAGTCGGTGGACTCACACCGCTTGAGGTGTGTCACGGGATCCAACCTGGCGCCTTTGCACAAGGCACCCCCGGATCGACACCGGCGGCGAACGACATCCGAGACACTTGGAGACAGCTCTTCGAGGATCTCCAGCGAGACCTCCGCTTCTACCAACTACGGATGACCCGCTACGCCAACAATAAGCGGATCGAGGGACCGATCCTCAGGGAGGGGGATAAGGTCTACCTCGTTCGACGAAACATCAAGTCGGACAAGCCCAGCAAGAAGCTGGACGCTGTGAAGCTGGGCCCTTTCAAAGTCAAAGCAAAGAAAGGACCAGTCAGCTATGAATTGGAGCTACCCAAGCCAATGAGGATACATCCAGTATTCCATGTGTCCTTGCTGGAACCAGCAACGCCGGACACCCCGCTCCAAACCACGGCACCACCAATCGACCCAGAATATCAGGAACCGAACTACGTCGTGGAAACCATCCTCGACGATGCCCTGATAGACGGTCAGCGACATTACCACGTCAAGTGGAAGGGGTTCAACCATACCGAGAACACGTGGGAACCCGCGGAGCATTTCAACTCGAAGGCCCCGCTACAGCAGTACCACCGGAGAAGTCAACTGCGTGGTTCACGAAGTCGAGGGTGGTCCACACGGCAGGAGAGAGGCCAACAGTCGCGTCCGCGGCAGGGCAGTCCTCCTCAACCTCCATACCCAACTCCCCAGTAGCCTCCATCTCGGACTCGAGGTGTAGCGCTTTCTGCTTCGCGCGCTTCTCCGCTTGGAGCAGAATCTTCTTGTTCCGCATCAGACGCGCGAGGACCGCAGACAACTCCTCCTCGTCCTTGTCCACCTTTTTCCGGTACTCCTCGCGAGTACGGTCGAGGGACTCCCAGGACATGTTGACACACTTGCGACCGAGGCGCACACACTCGGCGCATCGAAGATGGGCGTTGGATCCCATAACGATACAATTGTGATTGGTGAGAAGACACCGTTCGCAGGGAAGGAAGGCAGGGAAACCGTGGCGTAAGATTTCAGAGGCGAGGCGGAGACGGTTGTGAGAAGAACCAGAAGTCATCTTTAAAACATGACGACCCCAAGGAAGCGGGCACCAGCGGGTATTTAAACCTGCGGACCGCTGGACCTCGGGGACACGCTAGCCACAGGGCGCTAGCACCCTGAGGGAACAACTTCCCCAGGGACCGGATTACCTGCGGGACGACAAACCCGTGGGCCACCTAACCACCAGGTACGGAACGCCGTAGGGACACGGCTACCGGAGGGAGGGGATAATGTGACAGCCACACCAACGGTAAACCTTTGAAGGAGTCGGCATGCTCAGTCGGAGAGAGGTACACGCGAAAGCATTACATGACTCGGGGCTATGTTGTGGTCCATTCCAAAGGATGCATGAGTAGTTATAACGAGCAAAGTCTGCCGTTCGAAGCTTTTGTTAGACCAAGTTATAACGCGGGGCACAAGGGCGCGGTACAAACAAGGGCGCGGTACGCGATTCTCACGAGTTCCAACACATCAGCTTCAACACACCATGACTCCACCAAATCGCGTCCAAATCAGCCCAAATGAAGGCAGCATACTGCTAGCAATGTCAGCTTTCCAGTCAGGTCAATGCCAT
>NAJQ01000931.1:0-11099 GCA_005059865.1 Friedmanniomyces simplex
GAACAGAGTGCTTCGCTCCAAGGTCAACCGGAGCCTCACCCGGTTCCAGATGCGAATGCTGCTATTGCCCCAACCGTTCTATATCCTCCTTTTGATGCCGCACCAGGACCTCCGCCTTCATTGCCAGCGCCACAAAGTCGAGCGCAGACACTTCCCGTCGCTCCGCCGGCTAGTAAAATTGCTGAGGACCGCGATGCCATCATAGCAGCTCACGAAGAGCTCGACAACGACGAGAGAGCGGCGACTGAATGGCTGGCGAAAGACGTCAACGGAAGAATCTATCGTACGCAGCGCGAAGATGCCAAAGCCAGGCTGGACAAGGCGAAATTCGAAGCAAATCCGTATGACTCGCCTGAACGAAAGCTTGCCCAGCGGATAGAGTCGGAAAAGGTGAGGTTGTTTGAGGCGCATCCGGAGTGGTGGCCGAATATTGGCATAAGGGAGAAGGTGAATTATGATAGCAAGGCGACGGCGTGAAGAGGTCCTGTTGTGAGCGTGCTCAAAGTTTCGGTCAGCTATAGCGCTCAGACGTTGTGATCTCGTCTTCAACGTGAGTGGACCCGCACTTGCTACCTGCTTATTCCTCCAACAGCTGCCTGTCCACTTACAGGCGGGCCCCGCTGAGGCAAATTAAGCATCGTAGCAGTCGTGGATCAGCACGCACGGCCACTCCTCGCAGAGGAGAGCTGTCACCTTGCAATGCAGATTAGCAAATTATATTGGACTTTGATCAAGCTAGACCATGCCGACAGCTTGCCCGCCGCTCTTCCACACCCTCGCATCCTTCATGACGAACTTCACGTTCCTCAACGCACCCACTTCTTTCCTCACATCTGATCCCAAGCCCACAAAATCTGCGGCCACACCCTCCTCGATCCAGCCGAACTTCCTCCCGCACCAATCACCACCACAAGCCTCCCATCCTCTGACCGTGCCACTGTACAGCACCTCTTCGAGCGGTATCCCAGCCTCGAGGAACAGCTCCAGCTCCCTCGCATTGTCGCCGTGCGCGAACGCTCCCGTATCGCCACCGCACGCGAGCTTGATGCCGGTATCATACGCCTTCTTCACTTGCGCCAGCACATCCTTCATAGCAGCCTTCGAAGCAAAGAGCTCGAGGACCGCAAGGGTAGGCACGAAAATCGTTCCCTTCTCCAGCATCGTCTGCATAGCCTCGCTACCCTCCATGCTCAAGAATCCGTGCTCCACGGTCGTTACGCCGGCCTTAGCAGCCATCGTTACCGCCTCAGCCGTACTCGCGTGCGCGGCGACCGGCGCACGAGCAGTCTTGGCTTCGGCGACAATAGCATCCATCTCGTCCTGGTCGAACAGCAACAAATTCGGATTTCGATCGCCTTGCAGGCCTTCCTGCGGCGGCGGGAACATGATCTCTGGACAACCCGGCCATGAGCTACCAGGGAAGCGGAGAGCGCGTTTGCGATAGTCGGCGTAGAATTTTATCAGATCCGCGCCGGCTCCGAGACGCCTGCGTACGGCCGCGCGGACGCCGACCACGCCATCACAAGGATCGCTGATGCGCGGGACCTGGCTGCCGCCTATGGCATTCTCGTGTCTGGTCTCATATCCTCCGGATGAAGCTAGGGCTTCGCTGACGCAGTAGATTCGCGGTCCGGGGATGAGGCCGCGATTCACGGCATTACGGATATGCACGTCGGCGTCGTAAGCTCCCTCGGTACCTAGGTCTCGGTATGTCGTGAAGCCCGCGAGTAGTGCTGCGCGGCAGTGGTTCGTGGCGCGGATGATACGCTCGACGAGGCTTTCGTCTCGCATTTGGGCCGTGGAAGATGCTTCGGAGTAGGCGTGAAGCAAGATGTGCGTGTGTGCGTCCACAAGGCCGGGAAGGACGCAGAGGCCACGGAGGTCGATGTCGGGTTCGTTGATAGTTTGGGGGAGAGCATTCTTGCGCTCGTAGACCTTGGTGATGAGGCCACTTTCTCGAGAGACAACGATCGAGGTGTTGCTTGAGAAGGCTTTCTTTTTGGGATCAAAGAGGAAGTCGGTATGCACGTTGAACGTGTCCATTTTTGATTTCGTCCCAATCACAGCTCCTGGATTTACGATAGGGTGATAGTACGACTTCGATTATGGGAGACAGGGAGATGAACACAGCGGTAGCCGGTGGACGGACCGCTGAAGGTGTACGTACGCAGTTGGAGGACTGAACGGAAGAGGTTTGAGACCACCTGCAGGCCGATGGATAGCTGAGGTTCGTAGAGGTGTCTGATAGCCCGGTACTTCTTCGTACCTGCATTAGCGTCCACAACCTTTGCCTTTTTGGGCAGGAGGATGGACCTCCCCGCTTAAATTTCGTCTTGATAATCATCCCGGTGTACGACTTCCACAACGAAGTACAATCGTCCGAGTAGGTACCCTACGCTGAGTGTTGCAATATTCGACTGCTCGCAGATGAAGTCGACGCATTCCGTCATCCGGCACTCCGAATGTACGAAAGGCGCATCTTCGTCAACCAGGAGGTCTTTTGAAATGCGTGTGAGAGAGTGTATTCCTTCGCGATGCCATGGAGTAGTATAGTACAAGCATCCGACGTCTCCTTCGGGTAGATCTGCGCTATTCATACAATATAGGTGAACTGAGCAGCTTCGGTCTCCAGCTTCGTTCCGTGTCGAGGGCTCTATGTCATTAGTCGTGCCTTCGTTCGAGGTCATCGGGATATCACGTCAAATTCGCGCCATCACCGGACGATTTCCCAAGCGAGGGACTACCATCTCCGGCGTTCGACTTGCTGGCGGAAGTCATTCGCTATATGCCCAGTCAGCAGTATTCCCACCCTTGTTCACTGACGTGATACCCACCATATCCCGTTAGCATCCCGCAATCGCTGGCCTCAAGCTTCTGCTCCGCCTTGGGCAGCCACCCCTCAATCAGACCCAGCCGGTTGTGGCTGCTGGGATGCGTAGACAGGAATTGCGGCGGCGCTGCCTTCTCTTCCTGCTCCATCCTAGACCACAGCCCCATGGCCGCTCGCGGATCGTAGCAGCTCTCGCTCATCATCATCAGTCCTATGTAATCAGCCTCCTGCTCCTGTTTCCTGGAGCCTGGCAATGTGAACGCGAGGTTGAGCGCCATGTTACCGTACCCCGGATCCAGTCCAAGACCCCACAGCAGCAGCAGTAAGACCAAGACAGGCAAGCCCTGGCTCATTCGCTCCGCCGCATGGTGCGCCACATTGTGCGCAACCTCGTGTCCCAAGACCGCCGCCAGCCCATCGTCCCCTTGTGCCACATCCAATATCCCCCTGAACACGAACACTTTGCCTCCCGGAATCACAAACGCGTTTTGCATAGGATCATCAATCACATGCACTTCCCACTCCTCGCCCGCCAAGCCAGAGTGCGGGATCAATCTATCCATCACCCGCTGAACCATCCTATGCTCCCTGCTGTCCGGACTCATGAGCTTACTCCCAAACTCTTGCATCGTCTGCTGGTACATCTGAGCACCTTGCGATGCTTCGAAGGAATAGGGTACGATGCGAAAGCGATATCGCCCGGAGACGGGCACGGGCTCGAGGCAATAGATATAGCCGCCCCCAGCTGCGGCGGAGAGGGCGCCGACTTCGTAGAGGAAGGTTGGGCGTGCGGCCCAGCGGCGAAAGAGGGATTGCGCCTGGCGGAAGGTCTGATAATTGAACGCTTGCCTCCGGCCGTAGTATGCCTGATGAGGCGAGGAGGAGTGGAAGGGACGACGCCATTGCGCCCGCGAGTGGTGGAGAGTAGTCCGGGGGGTGGAGAGGTACGAGGGCGGACGTAGAGGAGATGGTACATGTGTCCGGGTGCGTGTACTTGCGTTGAAGTCGCAGCGTGCGCGGAGGAGACGGGCGAACCCGGACATCATGGTGGTGGTATTCAGGCCTCACCTGGTCAGTCGAACGGAGGTGCTATCGCAGGCGCATGATGCAGAGGTCACGTATGAGTCTGGTAGGTGTACATGTATATTGGCCTGAGATGCATCGTCGAAGCTCAATGTATGCCTCAGGCACCATGATCAAGTGAGATGGCAGGAGATATGACCATGAACTCTATTGCAGCACGAACATGAACGATCGCCAGAGCCATGACACATCGCGGTCGATTTGCCGCCACTCCCCCAACCGTCCTCGTTCGTCACACGGTGGTCGAAGAGCTTATGATGGCGATGTTTGGCTTGCGCGCCACAAATTCTCCTACGAGTGGTAATATGGTAACGATTTGGACCAACGACACCGTGTGCTGCCTATATAGCATGCGACGTAGGCGCAAGTGCTCTCGTTCCGTATTCATATCTTCCTCTTCTTTGGACTTTAGAAACTCCTGAAAGATGGCGCTATCACTAAAGATCAGGGTGAGCCTCCTCGGGCTGTTCGGTTTGACGAGTAAGCAATACCCGTGGACAACCCTTCATCAACACAACTAGCATATACGGCTCTACTTTCTGATTACTGTATGACAACCTTGGGCCTGAGTACGGAGGTCCGTGATGTCTAGGAGAAGCGTGCCTTGCAGTGTGAGACGCTGGCTAATTTTGCCACCCATGACTCCAGGCTTCTGCGCTGCACAATTTCCGTCCGAGCCTCAGGGCATTACGGTCCTGCGATCTCGTTTCGACAACAATATTTCGATCAGCTACAAAGAGGTGAGCCACTCACTGACTACACCCGAGCAACGCTTGGTATCGGCGACGTTGCAATCATGGCACTCCACCGTATAGAGTTGGCCATACTGTTGCAACAGTCTATATAGTCCGGCAACTCATCCATACCGGCCTTCAGAATAGCAAGGAACGCTGACGACTCCTTGACAGAATGATATCTGCGAATCGACGGCGCGCTCTTGGAGTGGATACGTTCATATTCCACCTGAGTCTCTAAAGCACCTGGGCGAGCCGCAAGGATATCCGATTAACACCTTCTTCTGGTTCTTCGAAGCCCGCAACAATCCCGAGAATGCCCCTTTGTCTATTTACATCGCAGGCGGACCTGGGTCCAGCTCGATGCCGGCGTTGTTGGCCGAAAATGGACCGTGCTTCGTCCTCCCGGACGGCAATAGCACGAAGCCGAACCCGTGGTCATGGAACAATGAAGGTTAGTGCGACGCGCTCTTTGGCAATATTCCGCTGACGCTCCCTAGTAAATATGCTGTATCTCGATCAACCTGTGCAGGTGAGTCTCGTGCGGGCGTGGCTGTTATGGCCTGTCCGATGGACTTGCTGACCCACGCTTCGGAGTACTAGGTCGGCTTCTCGTACGACGTGCTGCAGAACGTGACGAAACCAAAGTTGAAGAGTTGTGGGGCTGGTCTCGTGAATGCGACAGATCCTGTACCTGAGCAGAATGCAAGTATTCGAACCTATCCGAGCCAGAACCCGAACTCCACCTCCCTCGGGACGCGCAACGCCGCCATTGCTTTGTGGCAGTTCAGTCAGACGTGGTTCCAAGAGTTTCCCGAATACCACAGCTCCCGCATCAGTCTTGCTACGGAGTCATATGGTGGCCGTTACGGGCCCGAGATCTTCCGATTCTTCGAGGAACAAAATCAGCGGATTCGGAATGGCTCGAGCGACGTACCCGGTGAGACCTTCCTGCTTCACTTGGACACGCTGATCATCATCAACGGCTGGGTGGACAGCTTGATACAGTGGCCTACCCAGCCTCATATCGCCTACAACAACACGTACGGCATCGAGACTATCAACGCCACGATATATCAGCGGATGCTAGAAGCTCTAGACCGACCAGGTGGGTGTAGCGACCAGACGTACGAGTGCCGAGAAGCCGCGAGCCTTTACGACCCGACCAACATCGGTATAAACGAGACTGTCAACGCCATATGCAAAGCTGCCTATGATTTCTGCTTCATCAATTTGGGCAGGCTATATGCCAATTCGTCCAGCCACGGCTTTTACGACTATGGCACCCTGAACACGGATTCTGGTCCGCCGATTATCCAACCTTTCCACGAGGCGTTCTTGAACCAGCCCCATGTCCAGAGCGCTCTCGGTGTCCCGCTGAATTACACTGGCTTCTCGCTTGCCGCCTGGCAAGCCTTCTCCAGCACGGGCGATTTCCAGAGGTCCGGCTCGCTCGATGGTCTAGCATACCTGCTCGACAAAGGCGTCAAGGTCGCTCTTGTAAGCTTTTTTCTGTTCCATGCACCGATATGATGAGCATTAGCTGACACTCTCCTCCCCCCACAACCTGCAGGTCTACGGCGACCGCGATTTCGTCTGCAACTGGCTCGGCGGCGAAGCCGTCTCCCTCGCCATCAACCACACTGACTCGGAACATTTTCGCCATGCGGGCTACTCGCCCATACAAACGAACGAGACGTATATCGGTGGTCAAGTCCGGCAGTACGACAACCTGTCCTTCTCCCGTGTCTATGAGGCCGGACACGCGGCAGCAGCATACCAGCCGGAAACCGTCCATCGGACTTTCCAGCGTGCTCTGTTCAACAAGGACATAGCAACGGGTGCCGTGTCTACCTTGGATGGCTCGTACACTTCGACGGGACCCTCTGACACATGGGCTATCAAGAACGAGCCACCGTCGCCGCGGTCTGGCTAGGTTGCTGAAACCTACTGCGGTCTACAGATGGATAGGGTCATCTGGACACAGGGCCAAACCGGCATCGAGCATCCATATAGGTGGCCACCACCGTCGCCAGACTGCAGGTCTCCGAGATCGAAGAGCCGAACGGCAGCTTCGACTGGTATACCGAGCCTTACTACCTTAGTTTATCACAGGACCGTCGCACAGAATGCGACGGTGGAGGCAAGAACCATCAAACCTGTCGTGCTCGTCGCGAGAGGGCCTGGAGGCATAGTTCGCTCGGGTATCTACAATACATCCCCGCACACTCCATTGCCCACGTTCTATGTAACAGTACCCAGCCATCGCCACAAGCAGCGCTACCCTCCTGATGCTCAGCTTCTGCCGTAGTCTCATCACACACAATAATCACGCATCATAACTCCCCTCAGCATCCTCATCGCTCAAATCGCTACTCTCCCCCTCCTCCTCCTCAGCCTCCACCTCAGGCGAAGCCGACGTCTCGACGATCCTGCCCGTCAGGTACGAATTCCCCGTCACATCAGCAGCGCCTACTTCCCAATCCTTCAGCTCCTCCAGAGTATTCCTCAACCCATTCAACGTGCTCTTCGACTCATCGTACTCCACCACCAGCCCCGGTCGGAGATCCGCCGCCCGCTTCCTCTCGTCATCGCCCATGATGAATTGGATCTCGCGGTGCAGCGTACTCAGCCACCTGGCCTCCATCTTCATCACGGCCAGTATATCCGGTAAATTATGCATCTGCTGGCCCTCATGGTACGCGTTCCGGAGGTGCGGCAAGAACCTCGTAGCCAGCACCCGCGACATCCGCATCCGCACCACGCTCTCCGGTGCCGTGGGTCGGGGGTCCACAAAGACGTGCTCGGCGAGATACTCGACCGTGCCCCTGCGCACCGCCGCTTTCTTAAAGGGCAGGAAGAAGAGGACCCAGTCGAGGGAGCCCTCGATGGCGGCGATGCGGGACGCGTGGCCGACGGCGCTGTAGAAGTGGATGATCTCCAGGGGGTGAACGCTCGACCACGCTTGCATTTCCCGGCCGATCTGCTTGAGGACGTCGCCGATGGCGTCGCCGCGGACCCGGCAGTAGTGGTAGGCCATGCTGAGAAGAGGCAGGAGCTTGCGCTGCTCCTCTCGACAGCGAGCCACCAGTGTCCTTTCTAGATCTTGGAGCAGCTCCGATGATGCCCGCTCGGTGACGAGACCGAAGAGCCTGCCGGGCAGGTAGTCGAGCCATTCTTTGTCGTGCCTCACGGGGCATCTGAGGCATGCGATGTAAGCTGGCAGCCAGATCAGGATTTGGTCGACCGCGTGCAGACGAGTGAGCATCTCCACATCGTATCGCTTCAAGCGTAGCATGCCATCGACCTCTGCGTACGGGCTGTCGTTGGCAATTGGATCCTCGATGCTGACGTGCTCGGTCAGGACACCGCATAGGAAGCCGAAGAGAGGGTTCAAGTTGTTAGCGTTGCTCTTCGTCTTCGCGTTGATGGGTGTGTACTTCTTCTTGACTTCGAGCTCGGCGATCTCAATGTACAGGACGTCCCATATGCATCGTAGGTAACCGCCGTCAAGCACAAGCTTGGTCTCTGCGGCCCCGGTCTTCATGATGGAAGTGACGAAGTCGAAGTATGTGTGCCAGCTATCCCAAATGACGCCGAGGTTCTTCAACTGCGACGCGTGCGCACTGATGACGCTGCGAAGGGTGTCGAGATACAACGGATCCTCGTCTTCTTTCATCCTGGCCAGGCGGCTTTCGAGCATGTTCGACACGCCCAATGTATAGCGAGCTTCAGCCGAGCGCCATACAGCAGCGAGAAAGTCTGCGTCGGCCGTCACTTCCAGCATGAACTTGGCATCGAACAAGGCGCGATCGGCAGCTCCCATCATTGGCGTCGCCAAGGACTGGATGAAGGACGGGGTCTTCTTTCCGCCTTCGGGATCCGTCAGGAGAAGATGCAACAGGTATCGAGCGGCAACGCACGCCAAACTGTCCACGAGTCCCATCGTGGGATACATGGTGGCAGAGTCGTTCGAGGCGTCGCTCGCATCCGGCGGTGGGCAACTCACCACCAGCCAGTCCATAAAAGCCGAAAAGTGCAAGCCGAAAAGGTGACCAATTCTCCACCGCCAATGGCACTGCCCGAGGTTGGACTCAGTCAAAGCGGCCGGCGCTTCCACTCTCGGCGGCAAGCGCGTGGCCACCGTCGGCGGAGCACAAATTTGCTTCGCCAGCGAGGACTCAAGGTTGGCTTGCGCGCGACGGCGATAGAACAGGACGTAAGCGTTGTCGCTCCTCTCCATGCCATTCGCGAACAGCAGACCGCCGCAGCATTGATTCTGCACTTCCTGCACGCCTTGGCAGCCACGCACATGCTTGTCTTCAACGTACACCCAAGTCGCAGGCGTGGCCGCATTGCCGAGTCGGACGTAGGACCAGTAGTGCCCGAACTCGAGCGAGCCCTGATGCACTATCACGCCGACGAGGTCGAAGACGTCCGACTGGATCTCAGCCTCCGGGTGCTCGAGGTGCTGGCGTTGGTAGCGCGCCATGTCGATCTCGGCCGGGAAATCGAAACGATCGTTTGCCTTGCCCTCCATGCCCATCATGGCTTCGAAGGTAAACCGCTTCAGGCAGAATGTGAGGTTGTCCGGCGTCTCGTCGAGACACGTGCGCTTCATCGCGTTCACCAATCGTCCGCCATCGTCTGGGTTGCAAGAGTGGCAGCGGTACTTGTTCGCGCCCTGCATTGGCTCGCCTTGCACGAACTCATCCAGACTCTCCTGCAAGCTTGCCTTGTTCTTGACGGTGATGGAGACATCGGTGAACGGTTCCGCTTGCGCCGAGATGTGCCCGCATTCTCCTCGCACCTGCGACATGAACTTCCCGGTGAAGAAGCGGGACAAGGCGAGTTTATGCTTGCTGTCCGGCATGCTCTCCTCGAGCCTCGTCAGAAGCGTGGCGTAGAACCCGTGGACATCTTCCTGGCTATCGGTCTGGATCGCTAACGTAGCTGCGAGCTGCGATGTGTCGATGAATGGCGCGGGAAAGTCCTGCATCTGCATGAACAGAGCCTGCACTCGCTCGAGCAGGACTTGCTGTCCAGCATCCACGATGGGGACGTCGAAGATGAACTTCCTGAACGCGACATTGGTGAACAGCTGCTGAAGCAGGGAGTTCATGTAGCAAGTCATGCCAAGATTCGACAGTCCAGCACACGCATCAGCCGGTCGTATCCAATCACGGTAGCCCGGAAACTTCTGGTCAGGGTTGGCAGGCAGAGTCCGCATAGCTACATCAGCCAGCTGAGCCAACGCGTGATAGTCTGTGGGACTCTCGCAAACAGCTTTCACGAGGTCGAACGCAAGCCCGCGGGTGTCGTCGTGCAGCAGAGGCTGAGGCGGTGGACCCGTCGGCGGGAACAGCAGCCTCTCAAACAGCTCGGTCGCGATCCCCATCAGACCCAGAGGTTTCTTGAAGCTCTTGAGGATGCTCACGGCAGCTGCCAAGAGTCGGAGGAGACCGGTTGCGGCCTCGTCTGCCATCGAGCATTCAGGCGACTCAGTATGCACATGAGCTCGGAGTTGATCAAGCAACGCAGTGATGAGTTGGCGAACACTTGCTTCGCTCGCTTGCAGTGACCTATTACGAGCCAGCATCTCCGTAGCAATCCCGTAGAAGCTTGTCGTGGCGTAGTTCTTCTGGAGCGCCTGTGGTATCGATGCCAGAATGGCGCGCCAGTACTTGTCAACGGCGTTATTGGGAGCGGTTTCCTCACCACAGAAACTGTTAATGGCCATGACGACGGAACCAGATACGCTCTCGTCGCCTGCAAGAAGCAGCGTGGCCTGCAGGTCTGTGAAGCGCTCGTCTTGGATAAACGCTTGCCACACCGACACGTCCACCCGCGCAGCCTGCAGCAGGACCTGGTAGAGTGCTGTAGCCAAGCTCCCTTCAGTCAGTTGCATTGCCGATTGTATGAGGCCGATCATGCGGCTCGCGAATTGCGACGCGTCTACAAAGTACGATGTCGATGCCAGCTCCGTCGGACGTTCTGTAACCCTGTCAGCGCTGAGCCCGGAACTCTCTAGGCAGGCCTCACCTCGAAGGAAATCGCCGAGGCAAGCAGTCACCGGCAGCAAGACGCTGATGTCGAGCGGCCGGCCCTCGTCCAATATGCAGGCCGTCAACAGCCTCGCCCCATGCAAGATGAAGCGCTCATCAGCTACACCCAGACGGGCGTAATCGTCGAGGTGAGTCCTCAGAATGTGCGCGGAGTACGCCGTCCTGCACGGGTTGTCCGTCGGGAACAATTGTGCGGCAGTCGCTTCCGGCGAGCAGATGCGCGTGCGGGCAGACGTTGACGGCCGCATTTTCGCGAGAAAGTCGTAAACGCTTCGTGCCACGGGTTCCGGGCCATCCAGGAAGGGCTCGAGTCGGTCGTATTGTGCCAGCATTTCCTGCTCGACCGGCCCTGAGACTGTCAACACTGTCTCGAGGTCGCAGTCCGGG
>NAJQ01000932.1:0-11092 GCA_005059865.1 Friedmanniomyces simplex
GACTTCAGCGCCATGTACCCGGGCATGCAGTCCCCGACCGTGGCGGGCGCCCTGACGGACGTCTTCTCCGTCTTCACCGCGAAGGATTTCCCGGGCATGCGGGCCAGCAGCGCGCTACTGAAGGCGCTGAGGCGGCAGGGCCTGAACGTCGGCGTGAAGAAGGGCTCCGAGGCGCGGAAGGGGAAGGGCAAGACGACGACGAAGAAGGAGGAGGCGAGTAGTTCGGAGTCGGAGTCGGAGGAGGACAGCGAGGAGTTGTCGGGAGACGAGGAGCAGCGGAGGGAGAGCACGGCCAGCAAGTCGACGCCGGGCGGCGCTGGCGGCGTGAGTCCGAAGAACAAGCTGAGTAAGAAGAAGCCGAAGAGGAGGAGGAGGGAGTCGTGAGTGTTAACGTGTGGAAATGCAGGTAAGCTATGAAAGGGGCGAAGGAAAGAGCTGGTGATTGAGGAGGGTGGGGGGAAGGGGGGGAGGGGGGAGGTGGGGGGGGGGGAACAACGCATGCATTGACTGCTGCTCCGCCTCTCTTCGACCCAAGTCAGACGCGCCACGTTACACGACAGCCTTTTCACACACCCTGACAGCAGCCGCAATGATGGTTCGGGCGGGCGCATGCGAGGCTGCACCTCATGATCATGATCTTCAGGGCCGCGCATTTCCCCTTTTCGGCGATTCCTTCAACGAGGCAGGCTTACCTAGTGATGGACCGGCGCGAGTCTTACACCACATGGCATGGCATGGCATGGCATATCCTCAACCCCCTTATCCTCGTCCCCCTCTCCACGGACGACGTCCTCTCGACACCTCTAGTCTGGTCCAGGAGTCCCTTCCCCGGCTCCCCCCCGTTCACACCCGGCACCCAACCCTCACCTTCGCATGGTCCCTTCCTCCCAACCGTTGATCCCCTCTACCGAGCGATCCAGCCTCATCATAAGGTACCCCTGGTACCAAGATCCCCCGGGCGGAGCGGCACCTCTCGGGCATCCCTTTTTTAAATCCACCGCGATGATCTCTCAAGTTGGCCTTCTCCGACCCGAAACCATCGACCCGACGACCCGAGAATACCTGTTGATGAAACGAGCCGTCCGTCTCTCAATGAGATGACGAGGACGGATATAGATACTTTTTCGGTTTTGTTTTTCTGGTGGGCATTGGCTGGCTGTCTGGCTAGTGTAGGAGTGGACGCTGGTTGGTGGTTGGTGGTGGCCTTTGTGTGTGCGTTGAGCGAGCGAGCGAACGATGCATTTGCGATTGCGTCTGGGTTAGAGTCGGGTAGGATATGATGGAATGATACCCCCTTTTGTTCGTTACATACGTTTCGGCATCGAGCGAAAGCTCGTGAATATCATTGACGACAGCATATGCATGGTGTAGCTTGATGGTCTGGGCTCATTTTGCACCACATCTCCCACCAGGCAGCACCAGAGCTACATCGCACCGCCGCCAATCAACCCTCTTCCACCCTCTTCCACCCTTCCACCTAACCCGATCGACCCATCACACCCCCTCCAAACCCTTATACAACTCCACCTTCCACCCCTTACTAGGATTATTAAACCTGTGCTTCGCGCCCCCCAGCTGATCAATCTTCTCCACATCCTTGCCCTTCAACACACACTCCAGACTCCCGAAATTCTGCTCGATATACTCCTTGTGCTGGCTCTTGGGGATGACGGATGTCCCGCGTCCCATACCCCACGCCAGCGCGACTTGCGCGGGAGTGCAGCCGCGTTTCTCCGCGATCTTGCGGAGGACGGGGTTCTTCAGTAAAGGCTCCAGATCGTCAGGGTAATTGTACGTCGGGTTCGTGCCGGCGAGGGGGGAGTAAGCTGTCACGTGGATGCCGTGGTCCTCGTGGAATTTCAGCCAGTCGGTTTGCGGGAGGTAGGCGTGGAGTTCCATCTGGTGAACGGAGGGCGGGTGGGAAGTGTGGTTTAGTAGGTCCTTGAGCTGTTCCGGGTCGAAGTTCGAGACCCCGATGTGCCGGGTTTTGCCTTTTTCGAGGAGCAGGCCCATGGCGGCCCAGGTGTCGCGGTATTCGATGGTGTTGGTGCCGAAGGTGGATTGGGAGACGGGCCAGTGCATGTGGTAGAGGTCGAGGTAGGTGAGGCCGAGTCTGGTTTGGGAGAGTCAGTACAGTGGTGATGTTCTTGCGTGGCTTGAGGTGGTGGGGCTCACTTCTTGAGGGTGGTGTCGATGGCGGACTCGGGGGCGTTGGTGCCGTGGCTGTAGGATGGTGAGCAAGAAGTTGGTAGACAGAAAATGACGGCTAGCCGTACTGGTCGTTCCACAGTTTGGAGGTCACCCATAAATCTTCGCGCTTCAGGCCCGTCTTGAGAAGGCCGTCAGCGATGCCTCTGCCCACTTTATCTTCATTGCCATATGCGGCGGCGCAGTCGATGTGCCGGTAGCCGGTTTGGATGGCCCAGGATACGGCTTCGGAGACGTTGTCCCTAGAGTCGAGAGGGTAGCATTGTTAGCCAGAGCCCATGACATCCACCCGACACACTTCTCCGCAGTATTGTGTGCCGGCATGCCACCGTGCCCGCTCTCATGCCAATCCACGCCTCAATGGGCCCTGGAAAGGGTTGTCTTGCGGGGTCCACGACGACTGCCCTTGGTATGACCTACCCCTTCAAATTCCAAGTACCATATCCGAGCAATGGGATCGTATCGAGAGTCAATGGCTCGGAGGGTAGGATGGTGCTGGGCTCGAGGGGGATCTGGGCACCGTCGTGCTGGACGGCGGAAGCGAAAGCTGCCAATGGCAGTACTGCTGTGGTCAATCTCATATTGGGCGTTAATGAAGGAGAGAAGGTAGGAAACAAGAGACTGGAGCTGTGGTACTTATCCACTCGTCGTCGTCTTTCTCCACCTTCCTCATGTGTTCATCCACGCGGTGACGAAAGCGATCTGCAGGTCCTGCAGCTCATTGCTGCCGGTGCACTCTGGCGGCTGGTGCTCTACGTTCTCCCTGTCAAATCTCTCGAGCGCGATACGGGGAAGCATGAAGATGGATGAATCTTCCATTCACTTGGACATATCGGTGGTTTATTCATGAAACGCACAAAAGGCAATAATGGTACGTCGGCATCTGACAAGGCCCAAGCGTTCATATCGCGCTAGTGACTTGGTGGGGCAACGCGTTTTTGTTAAAATTGATCGCGTCGCCAGTTCTTCCTCGAGATTTGCTCTCTCCCGATCATTGAATTGACTCGAGCCACCGCAAGGTGTAAACGACCACCGCCAACATGAAGTACGTCCTCGTCTCCGGAGGTGTGATCTCCGGCGTCGGCAAAGGCATCATAGCCTCCTCGGCCGGCCTGCTCCTCAAGACCATGGGCCTCAAAGTCTCGAGTATCAAGATCGACCCCTACCTCAATGTCGACGCCGGGACGATGAACCCGCGCGAGCATGGCGAAGTCTACGTCCTCGACGACGGCGGTGAGGTGGATCTCGACCTGGGCAATTACGAGCGTTACCTGAACATCACCCTCACCCGGGAGAACAATATCACCCTGGGCAAAATCTACAGCAAGGTCATCGAGCAGGAGCGGCGCGGCGACTATCTTGGCAAGACGGTGCAGGTCGTGCCGCACATCACGGGCTGTATCGAAGAGTGGATCGAGCGGGTGGCCAAGGTGCCGGTCGACGATACCGCCGAGGAGCCAGACGTCTGTATCATCGAGCTGGGCGGGACCGTCGGCGATATCGAGGGCATGCCGTTTGTGGAGGCGCTCGCCGAGCTCCGTCCCAATTGCCCGAGGGATGACTTTATGCAGATACACGTCTCCTACATTCCGGTCGTGCATGGGGAGCAGAAGAGCAAGCCGACTCAGATGGCGATCAAGGCGGTACGGAGTGCGGGTTTGATACCGGATCTGATCGCTTGTCGGTGCGAGAAGCCGCTCGAACAGGCGACTATTGACAAGATCGCGCGGTTCTGTCAGGTGCCGAATCAACATGTGCTGGCTGTCCGCGATATGCCGTCGACGTACCAGGTCCCGATATTGCTCTCGGAGCAAAACCTCGTCCCTCTCATGACCTCGACGCTACAGCTGGATCGACTGCGCATCACCCCAGCCCTGCAGCAGAAAGGCGCGTACATCTGGGAGACCTGGCGAACCCTCACCCTCGGCCTCCAGCACCTGCACGAAACCGTCGAGATCGTGCTCGTAGGTAAGTACCTCGAACAGCCCGACTCCTACCTCTCCGTCACCAAATCCCTCGAGCACGCCGCCATGCGCTGCCGTCGCAAGCTCCTCATCAAATACGTCGACGCCGAGCACCTCGAGCCCGCCACGCTCCAGACCGACGCCGCCTCCTTCTACAAAGCCCGCCACGACCTCTCCACCGCCACCGGCATCCTCGTCCCCGGTGGCTTCGGCGGCCGCGGCACCGAGGGCATGATCGCCGCCGCCAATTGGGCGCGCGAGAAGAAGGTCCCCTACCTGGGCATCTGCCTCGGCATGCAAGTCGCCGTCATCGAGTTCGCGCGCAGCGTGTGCAACGTCCCGCTGCCGCAGGCGAGCAGTTTCGAATTTGACGCCGCGGATGAAGATAGAGTGATCGTCAGTATGCCTGAGCACCACCCGGGCCAACTCGGCGGGACCATGCGCCTGGGTCTGCGCTCCACGGTCTGGCAGCCCGATACCGCGTGGTCGAAACTCCGGGCCCTGTACGGCCTGCACAATGAAGCCATTAACGAGCGTCACCGGCACCGCTACGAAGTCAACCCTGCTTATATCGGCCAGTTGCAGGAGAAAGGGCTGACGTTCATCGGCAAAGACGAGACGGGCGTAAGGATGGAGGTCATCGAGCTCCGCGACCATCCCTGGTTCGTGGGCGTGCAGTTCCATCCCGAGTATTTGTCCCGCGTGTTGGAGCCGAGTAAGCCTTATCTGGGTTTCATCGCGGCGGCGGCGGGGATGCTGGGCGCGATTACGGGGATGGGTGGGGAGGAGGGCGGGGTGGCGTTGAAGATGAATGGGCACGGGCAGGGGCTGGTGAATGGGCTGGTTAACGGGGATAAGATGGCGTTTTAGAGGAGGGCTAGGCTTAAACGCTCTTTGTACGACTTTATGAGCTCATGTGCGCTTCTAGGAACCTGGGCGATTTGTGGCAGTTGCGAGACGGACATGGATGGGTCCGGGAGGCTTTGCGTTTTGGTTTTTATAGAAGCCTAACTCCTACGGGGTTTATGGCCTATCAATCGAGAGGGACGATTTGCTTTTGCGCTGTCTCCCGCCCAATCCCTCACACACATCTCAACCCTCGTCTCTGGAACAACGACGTGCTTTGATATCACTGCAGCCGCGAATACGCCAGCTGGAAGTACGCCAGTGGGCATCGAGACGGCCCGTTGTGCATCGAGATGGCCTCGTTAAGCTCTTATCTTGACGGATATCGCTGTCGCTCTCCTCGGTATCAATGAGCGCCCGTACGCCTGTAAAGGCCGACATATTGCGGAACGTCCTAGAGACTCAGCGAGAACCATGCCAGCATCAACGCCGCCGCGAGCCAGAGGAGTGGTGCTTCAGCCCGTACACCAGCATTCACCGTCTGCGTAGCCGGACCAGCAGGAGCACCGTACGTCGCTGTAGCATTGCCACCCGTGCCTGTCGCATTCCCACTCGCACCAGGCACCACCACGCCTCCGTAAGAGATCTTGAACACCCAACTATACATATCCGCCCTCCTGACCGCCTCACTCACCGTCAACTCCAGACTCCCATTCCCCAGCAATCGACTCGGCACCACCGTCCCACTCGCATTCCCTCCCACCACCGTCACCTCATCCCCCGCCACATATGGCACAGGGCTATTAAGCACCAACGTCGCGTTTGGAGGGTATAGAGTGGTAATGTAGAACGCCTCGCTCGTCTGCGTGAACCGCACCGCCTCCCCTTCCTGCGGGGTAACGAACCAATACCTCGTCCCGAAAATCGCCTCAGCATGGGATTTAATCCACACCCCCGCGGCGCGAAGGTTGTTTTGCTCGATAGCGATGATGGTCCCATTCGCCGTGGGCCCGACATCCAGCAAGAAATTCCCATTCTTGGAAATGATATCCATCAGACTCGTCACGATCCCCTGGGGAGTCAGGTACGCGGAATCGGGCGTCGCGCGGTTATACCCATAACTGAACGGGTCCATGCCCAGGTTACTCTCCCATTTGCGGACTTGCACGGCGCCGTAGCGCGCATACTCGGGCGTGTCGAAGTCACCGGGGAGACCGCAGCGGTTGTCCATGAGGACCTGGCGGCCCTGCTGGGCAGCGGTGTTGAAGTAGGAGGCGGCGAAGTCGGCGGTGAGGTTCGGGCCGCCGATGTCGCACCACATTATTTCGGTGCCCATGGCGGCGAGGGTGAGCATTTCGGGGAGGATGACGTCCGGGACGTAGTCGGCGACGGGGACGAAGCCGGTGTAGGGGAGGGTGGCGTTGGTGTAGGGGTTTGTTGCGTTGCCTCCTGGCCTGGTCAAGAAGGTGTGAGCGTGTTAGCAGGTATACATGCTCGGGTACCGGGACTGTATGGTGTACTCACCACTGTCCGAAGCCATACTCGGCGTACGCGGGACTGAACCACTCCGGCAAGCTATAGTAAGTGGCTTTATGCAGACTCGGCTGGTACATATCGGCCGCATCGAACAACTCCTGCAGCAAATTGCGATGAGGGAATTGCTGGACGCTGGTTCTCTTCGTGACGTTCTCCGGCAGGTCAAAGATAGCATACCCATCATGATGCTTGCTGACCTGCACGAAATACTGCGCTCCAGCATCCGCGAATAGATCGACCCACTCCTTCGGATCGAAAACCTCCGTCGTGAAGTTCTGGATGAAATCGTCGTAGACGTGATCCGGTCCGTAGGTGGCCAGGTTATACTGATACATCTCGCCGCTGAAGTCCGGCCCTTCACTCATGTCCCACCAATACCACTCCGCGTAGCTCTCGTTCTTGCCGACATTGCCCCAACCCGGCACGCTGTAGACGCCCCAGTGGATGAAGATGCCGAATTTGCCGTCGTTGTACCACATTGGGGACTCGTGGCTGTAGATGCTCTCGAAAGTGGCCTCGTAGTCGGCGATGCCGTAGGTCGCGTTGAACGTGTAGCTTGCCTGGACGCCATTCCCGGCGATGCTGACGGTTGCTGGACCGGTAGTACCAGGAGCAGTACCGTTGACGTTGACCACGCCGATCTGAACAATCGCTTGATCGCCCGGCCGGAGACGGTTGATGATACCCGGCACAAGAGTCGTAAGGCCGGGTGCGGAAACGGTGAGCTTCACGCTATTATTGGCCAGCACCCACTCGTCACCGACGTTATTGACGGTAATTTCGATAATCTGGGTCTTATTCGTGCCCTCGATCCACATCTGCGTCGACCGAGCATACTGCACTTCGAGACTGATGCCTGAGCCGGTGGCTGGGACCATGGACACGGAGAAGATGTGCAGCCGTGCGTCTTGGGCAGCGCCGCCGGGACCATTGGCAGCACCGAGTGAGACGTTTGGCAACTGTAGGCTCACCAGTTCTTTGCTGGAGTCCAACCAGTTGATCGTCTGGAAGATCATGGAGCGGTTGTAGTCGATGCTGCTGTTCGACAGATAGTACGGGAAGGCGAGGTCGCCGCCATAAGGATACGGCCAGTCCCAGAACGGGTCTACTAGTACGGGGCCAGATGTGGTACTATTGTCGGCGTACGTGGCGTTCACGAAGCCCGTCGCAATAGCCGTCTCGGCCGCGGCGAGCATATGGACGCTGAAGTATCGGCCTCGGGGTGGCGTGAGAACCTGGCCTTGCGCGAGAACGTTGTCATCGCCCGAGGTCTTGTACTGGGGGAAGATGTAGTTGACTCCGCTGTAGGTCAGGTTGGCATCCGGGAGGTACTTCGCGGGATAGCCAGAGTGTAGACCGTCGAAGTTGGCATCCCCGGGTGTCATGGCGAAGGCTCGGTTGTTGACCAGACGGGAGAGGTCCATGGGTACCGATGCTCCCGTAACGCCATCGTCGGCATTCTTCGGATTGATAACAAGGCCGCCTTGCCCGAGGGCAAAGGGCACGAAGGCTAGCAGTAGACTGAAGCCGAGCATCATCGTATACCGCAGGCTGTAGAGAACAAGAGGAAGAGGATGGAGGAAGGTAGTACTTGTACCTGGACATGGATGCAAGCATGGTTTGACCATGCATGAAAACTTGAGTGAGATCACTTCTGCCGGCCTCTCCCCCAACCTGCTCGGGCAAACATCGTGGGCGGTTGCAGGACTATTCCCCGCACCAGGTGTAAGATGAGGAGGAGGTTGCAGCGCTTGGTGAGATCTGCAGGCGGAGAAAGGATACTGGACCGTCAATTGGCGATGTCGGCAGTCAAGCTCTCGGCACACCTCAACTACTTCCATCGTCAGGTCGGATCGTGACTTCGGGGACGAGTAGCTTGACGCGCGAGCTCTCCCGGATCGGGAGAACTGGAGGATATCTGACATGTACATTACATGTATGGATGAAGGTATGTGAGGTTGCTGTTGTCGAGAGCCTTGGAGGTTCTTGATTATGTCATCAACTGAGGCTGGGGGCGGACGTTGCCAAGAGTCCCTGCGTCAGCCACAAGGGCCGAGTGGAATCTTGACAGCCCAGCCCAGCCCAGCACGAGACACAGAGACATCGAGCAGAAAGCACATCGACAGCCTGCCATTGACCGAGACCGACACCCCGATGCCGCACTGAGGAACACCATCCGTACCACCAAAGCATGTCTGGCCGTTTTGTACGCGCCAGCAAATACCGTGAGCCTCTCCGCGCAATGCCACCCATCCCACAGACACACCAACGAACCTGAGCTGACACAAGGGACACCACAGGCCATGTCTTCGGCAAGAGCACGCGACGAGAAGCGACCTACGACAACCTCCGGATCAGCAAGAATGCGTGGGACACCAACCTCGTCAAGGTCAACCCGAAGTACCTGGCGGTGAATTGGGAGGCGAGCGGAGGCGGCGCATTCGCGGTGATACCACTGGAAGAGAAGGGAAAGCTGCCGGAACAGCTACCACTCTTTCGAGGGCATACGGCGGCTGTACTGGATACAGACTGGAATCCCTTCAACGATGATATCATAGCCTCCGGGTCAGACGACGGCAAAGTGTTCCTGTGGAAGGTTCCCGATGGCTTCACCTTACATACGGACGCCGACGAGCCAGCGGACGTCAAGCCAGTGGGAAAACTGTCGGGCCACTCGCGCAAGGTCGGGCATGTGCTGTTCAATCCCGCCGCGGAGAATGTGCTCGCGTCGAGCTCCGGCGACTACACGGTCAAGCTGTGGGACCTGGAAGACGGCAAGAGCAAGCTCACGCTGAAGCATAGCGATATCGTGCAGAGTCTGTCATGGAGCGCGAACGGTAGCATGCTCGTCACGACGTCCCGCGACAAGAAGCTGAGGTTCTGGGACGTGCGACAGGAGAAGCCGGCGCATGAAGTGCAGGGCCACATGGGCGCCAAGAGCAGCCGGTGCGTGTGGATGGGCGATCACGACCGAGTCGTCACGACAGGCTTCTCGAAGATGAGCGAGCGGCAGCTTGGGCTGTGGGACATGCGCGATCCGACCAAGCCCGTGGGCGGCGACTTCACGCCCATGAGCCCGAGCTCAGCGGTGAGCATGCCGTTTTGGGATGATGGCACGCAGATGCTGTACATCGCCGGCAAAGGCGACGGCAACATCGTCTACTTCGAGTACGAGCACGACAAGTTCGAGCCCCTATCCGAGTACAAGTCCGCCGACCCACAGCGAGGATTGGCGTTCATGCCGAAGCGGGGAGTGAACACGCACGAGAACGAGGTCACGCGGGCCTACAAGACGGTCGACGACCGCCTGATCGAGCCCATACCCTTCATCGTTCCACGCAGATCAGAGACCTTCCAGGACGACATCTACCCACCTTCTGTTGGTCTCAAGCCGGCAATGTCAAGTTCCGAGTGGCTCGACGGCAAAACCTCTTTACCGCCCAAGTTCTCAATGGAGGATATGTACGACGGCAACGAGCCCAAAGAGTACGCCGCGCAAGACGCGCCGAAACCTGCTCCGGCGAAGACTGCACCGGCACCGGCACCGGCACCTGCAGCAGTGCCCACGCCGAAGGAGCCGGAGACCGCCCCTGCGCCTGCGGCCACGCGAGAAATGCCGAGTATGAAGGATAACAAGCAGTCCATGTCAGCCATGGCCTCCAAATTTGCCGACAAGGACCACGACGAAGCCGATGACGACGACGGTGATGACGCTAGTTCGTTCGAGGAGGTGCAGAAGCCTGTTGAGCGGCCTCGCGCGGTACAGCAGGAAGCTAAGACCTTTGGTGGAAATGATGAGAAGGGTACGCCGGAGGCTTCTCGCGCAAGCGCCGAACCGACGGGGAAAGACCTAGGTGCTGCACCATCAGGACCACCGAGTAGTGCCGCTTTCACAGGCGAGACTGTCCCGGCACCTTCCACGGCTACTTCCCGACCAGTCGACGACTCACGCCGGAAGACAGACGACGACGAGAAGCCCGTTACCGAACCGTCGTCGTCACCGGGTTCGGGCTCGCAGGCTCAGGCTCAAGCTCAGGCTCAGCCGTCAGCGAGCGCGGCGGCGGGCGGGTTGAGGGATGTGCTGCAGGAGATCCGGGGCATGCTGCTGGCGCAGGGGAGGCAGATTGAGGAGTTGACTGGGGAGGTGGCGAGGTTGAGGGGGGAGGGTGGACACTAGGGTAGGGTAGGGTAGGATAGGGTAGGTGGGGGGAAGGAAAGGGGGGACTGTTAGATGTGTCTTGTATGAGGTTCATGATCATGAAAGGTCTTGGGGTGCATTTCATGAGGGTCTGTGATGTGATGTTGATGGTGTGAGTAGTGTTGTTGGTGGAGCCTCCTGTTACTGTAGTACGTGGGCGAGCGATCAGTGGTTTGGCGTAAAGAGTGCATTGGTCTCCATATGATGACCAGTACCAGCTCGCTCAAAAGGTAAGTGAGACCTCTGCCGGCATACTCAGATGTTGTCATCGGCCGTCAACACCGAGCTTTGCTATGTAGAGTACAGTGACAAGCGTCCCGCGCTCTGTCTATTTCTATTC
>NAJQ01000933.1:0-11073 GCA_005059865.1 Friedmanniomyces simplex
GCTCGCTTGCCTGTTGCATCGCCGTTGCATGCGCAGGAAGCATGTGAGGTGAGGTGAGGCTCGGGGGAATTGGCCGCGAGGCAAGGCTTTGATGAAGCGAGGTGGGGCGAGTCTTGGCAGCAGAGAAGCACGCGCAGCTCCACTCCCTCGGCCCCTCCTTCCCCAGCTTCACCTTCCTCCCCTCATCTTCACCTTCACGCGCCTCGGCGCGCTTTTCGCGATATAGTGGTCTTCGGTCTGGTGAGAAGCCCGCGGGAGCAATACCGGTCGAAGGCACACCGAAGACGAATAGCGCTTTCCACTGGCTACTGGCTACGTAGGCTCCTCTCCTTGCCCCCTCCAGTCCATGCTCTGCCTTTCATACACCTTCTCGTACTGTTCAAAATCATCATCATCATCCGCTCCGGAACAGCCCATTCGTTTCACAAGCCCTCCAAGTCCAAGACATCTGCTTGACCGCCAGCAAGCTCAAGCTTCCCAACCAACTCTGTACGCCGTCTCGCAACCATGTCTTCCAAAAAGAGTGTAACCACTTTCCCCAAAATCAAAGAGATCAAGACCTTCATCATACAAGGCGTGGGCTCGGGCGGCGACTACCACAATGTCAAAGGCGGCCACTGGTTGATTGACTCGAAGATCGCCACCCCCATGTCCGGCTACGAGGAGTACAGGAAGTCGCGGACAAGCTGGGGCATTAATGTGCTGGGCTCCTTTTGCGTGGAGATCGAAGCGACGGACGGCACGAAAGGGTTCGCGACGGGGTTTGGCGGGCCGCCGGCGTGCTGGCTAGTCGCGGAGCATTTCAGGCGCTTTCTCATCGGAGCAGGTGGGTTGGGGTGGCTGGCTGCAGTGAGGAGGGCGGGCTGGCGGGCTGACATTCGCGACAGATCCGAGGGATACCAACCATCTCTTCGAGCAGATGTACCGCGGCTCCATGTTCTATGGTCGGAAAGGTCTTCCTGTGGCGGTCATATCGGTGATTGATCTTGCGGTATGGGACTTGCTAGGCAAGATCCGGAACGAGCCGGTATACAAGATGATTGGCGGTGCTACCCGGGAAAGACTGTGGTTCTATTGCACGGGACCCGAGCCTGCATCAGCAAAGGAGGCGGGCTTCACGGGCGCCAAAGTGGCCTTGCCGTATAGCCCGGGCGAAGGTCCTCAGGGCATGAGGAAAAACATTGAATACCTGAAGCAGAAGCGATCAGAGGTCGGACCCGACTTTCCACTGCGCGTCGACTGCTACATGAGCCTGAACGTACCCTACACGGTGGAGCTGGTGGAGAAATGCAAGGACCTCGATATCGATTGGTGGGAGGAGTGCTTGTCGCCTGACGACTTCGACGGGCACGCCTTGCTGAAACGCGCGCATCCGACCGTCAAGTTCACGACGGGCGAACACGAGTACTCCCGATACGGCTTCCGGAAGCTCATCGAAGGCCGGAACATCGACATCGTACAGCCGGACGTCATGTGGGTCGGTGGCATGACGGAGCTGCTCAAGATCTCCGCGATGGCGGCCGCGTACGACATCCCCGTCGTGCCACACGCGAGCGGGCCGTACAGCTACCACTTCGTGGTCTCGCAGACCAACTGCCCATTCCAGGAATACCTCGCCAACTCGCCGGACGGCAAGAGCGTGCTCCCCGTGTTTGGCGACTTGTTCACCAACGAGCCAATCCCGACGAAGGGATACCTCGACATCACCGAGCTGGACAAGCCGGGCTTCGGGTTGGAGATCAACCCGTCAGCGCCGCTGATAGATGCCACGCGCATATTAAATCCGGCCCCGGCCAAGTCGCTGGAGCCTCCGCCGCAGGGAGAGGTTGGTGGAAAGGCGAATGGTGTTGCATAGGGAGGTAGCAGTCGCATAATCTCTCTAAGCATGACGAGTGACATCTGGGCTGGCGTTAGGCCTAACGGCTGAGAGTCCAAGTTCATATGAGTCCGCCTCCAGCTGTTTGAGAAGTGCTTGAGGTCGGCCAATCAGAAGCGTAGGAAGCCTGGATATTTTGCTGACGCATCGTGAGCTGAGCAGAGGCTGCAGAGCGGACGTGCTCTCGCGTTGCAGGCTGCTATCGTTGCGCTCTCTTTCGCTTCGAGATGTTGCTAGAATCATATCGGAGCAGAAATTGGTGCTTGCGGTCGCGAAGCCATCGGTAGACAGTATGGCATTCTCATTGGTCGGTGAGACCCAGAGACCGACCTCTCGGTGAGCGCGGTCGTCAGACACTACTTGACCTGCGCATCCTCTTCCTTCGCAACGGTCCTGCGAGTGCCGCAGACCCTGTCTTGCGTGTACGGTCCGGGTAATTGTAGACTTGCGCACTATTTGCTCGCTCGCTACCTTAGGTATCTTCCTGCCGTTCCAGCGTTCCTCGGGCATCCTCTCGAAATGATTATAGTCACTGCCGGACAGACCGTATTCCTCATATGCCCACGCCGCGGTGAGGTCTATCAATGGGTGCAGGTCAAAGGTGGCGCAGCCCCGACCAACGTACTGTATTCGACTACTGGCTGCAATCGGCGCTCCGGTCAACTGCCGGAGCAGGCCGGGAAGGTGACCATACCGCTCGTGTGATAGTTCTGGTCGCATGGAGCGTTTCAGACGACGCTTGTGGTCGGGTTCGCGATCGTCGTCCTCTTCGCACCAGCGATACATGTGTGATGTTGATGAGTTCCAGTTGCCGTACGTCATGGTGCGGCCGGCATATGCGTCTCATAACGCTACTTCATGTTGCCTCGGTGTCGCCATCCATCACATCACTGGCCTGAAATCCTCATCTGCACCTGGGGGAACAGGGTTCTGCGGATGGAGGTGACCGCCCTCGTGGCCGACAGGGATCTCAGATGGGAATAATCAGGCAAGCGGCCACCTGCCGTCCTCCGCGAGGGACGTGGACTTCAGCCCCCATCAGCTTGGTCGCCAACAAGACGACCCGTCCAGGCTACTACTCGGTAGGGATAACCATGCCCAATCGCATCGGCGAATCTGATGAGATGCGTTCGCAGCAGCTCCGGCCAAACGGCCCCTTCCTAGGCCGAGCGAACACGCCTTCCGCGCGCCGGTGGGAGGGGGGTGCAGCCTCTAGGATTATCTGGCATGCTGCCGCCGCCCTTGTCATCACACAGGGTGACAGTTGCGCTTGCCCACCGTTTTAGACCCGCTAGTTGCCTTCCGGGGGGCCCCTCTAACAAACGCTTGCCGTGCGATCTCGAACGGACATTCCCGCGATGATGGCTACGCCACCGCGACCAGGACCATATGTACTATTTGCCTTCGGCCTATGGCAGGCTCGAGTTGAACGGTCACCAAATGGGTCATCTCTCTCCTTCGGGACGCAGGATACAGCTCAGGCCCTCTGACTGATGTTCCAACAGCGAGGTAACTCAGACCGCGACTCTTATAGCTGCCTTTCGCTTTGTCGATCATCAACATACCAAGCACAATCTGGCGAACTTCAAGTACTCATCACTGATATCCGATCCTTCTTACTCGCCTCTCTTGCGTCCGAAACATCTCAGACATACCGACTACCAGCCAAGGAGCACTCACGATGTGCATCCAGGTCGTCGAACGCTACTCGGTCTGCCGCTGCCTCTACTACAAACACGCCGTCGACCCGTGCGCCGCACGAGCACAGCGAGGCCATGGCGTCCAGGAGAAGACTGTGCTCGTAGGCTACGCCTGCAGTCAACACTCGAAGCAACGAGCCATGCCCGGAGCGAAATCTGAACGGCAGTTACACCCGGACTCTGGTTACTCGAGTTGGAACACTTGAGCCCATCACCTAGGCTTAACGATACTCGGTACGCAACTGCCAAGGGTCTACCGGTCGATCATAACCTTACCAACCACTACACGCTCGCTCGACTACTAGCGCCCCTCTCCTTGCATGCGAGCCGCCCTGGCTGGCGGCGGGGATGTTCGGCAACATGTGAACCAGGACTCAAACGACACCACGCTCAGTGGGACACTCTTTTACCCAGCGTCCCAACATCCAAAGGCAGGGAATATCTATCAAGGACGGTCACTTGAAGCGGGATCAGTCACCACTAAGGGTTGACCAGCGAGGAGGGAGACGGGAGGAACGAGGGAAGGCTCGGATTTTCAGACTGTCGGTGGGCGACTCAAGGCCACGAGTGGACGGGCGATGTGGCCGTAGGGTGTGTGCGACGACGTGCTGCTCGCAAGGGAGGCATGCCATCGACGACGAGGTGTCTCACACTGCTTGAGCCTGGCGTGTCCGACTCCCGCTCTGCAGACACCACATGCCGGCTCGCAAACAAGCAACATACATTATGGCAAGGGTCAACGTGACGAGGCGAAGGCCCAGGCCGATCGGCTCAATGGAGATGAGACGGGTTGGGCTCCTGGCCGCTCTCGCCTGACAAAGTAAGATAGCAATCTGTCGACTTACAGCTAGATCGGCCGCACGAATGTCAGCTCACCGGTATCATCACCACTCGTTGCCGTCATCGAGGGCAGTTCTCCCAAGATTTCCAAGCATGCCCGGCCGCAGATACGACCTCATCCCCAGTATGTCCGCCGCAGAGAGTTACGCGAATGCGGGCGCCCTGCGCGATAACAGCTTGCGTCCGATTCCCAAACACCTTTCGTTGCCTCGATGAAGGAGGTGGTGGTCAACATGAGGTTGGTGGTTCATCTGATCTGATTTGCCGAGGTGTGGAGTTTCTTCCTTTTACCTCAGCAACATCCTATCTTTAGTGATCTACTACACCGCAACGTCCAGCATCACCCACTACTGCCACATTACATGCAATTCACTTCCCGCGAGAGCGAGAGTGCGAGTCGCGATACCCAACAATGGGATGACGTCGGATCAGTAAGCAGCCGCGGCAAGGCATGTATGTACATGTACTTTGGAATTACCATCGAAAGGATGACTATGCACCACTAGCCCCGCCCGCCCTGTGATCGACAACATCCTCCCTGCACGCTGATCGGTACAACGGAAGCGGGTATGGCGGTCTGGATATACCGAGTTCACAGTGGCGAGGCTGTGGCTAGCCGTCAGTTACCGGATGCCTGGACCGCTTGACTGCAAAGCAACACGACGGTCAGGTTCCTATATACCGATGCCGCCGACGTCAACAAGCCTGTAGTGAGTAATAACCACCTCCCCGGATACGAGGAAGACCTGGTAAACCAATATATGTCGTCCCGCTCTTTGGCAGCAACCCACGCCGTCATCAAGTTCAGCACCTCCAAGCCTGGAGCGCCGACCGCTTGGTCCAACACAATGACATGGCTTGGCGCGGCCTGGTGAGCACGCTGATCGCGAGTGCGCTGCTACCGTAGCAGCCGCCCTGGGAATAACGGAATATCCGGTTCCGTGCTGCTGGAGGAAACGTAAGAGCCCCGTGTCTGTCAGCAAAGATCGCCGGATTACGCATCAGGAGCCGGTTATCGAGATCAGGCAAGAGCATTTTACTGCATGTTGGCGAACTTTGACCGCATCACTGAGCACTCCACTTGTTGGGTGGCCAATCGTTGCATTGTTCATTGATTCCCGGTTCATGGACTATCGTCTCCCGAAGGCGATTCACGTCTGACTGAGCTCAGTCTTGCAAGCTGATATAATGGTGTGTAGATGGAGACATCTAGGCTGGCAAACGGATCTATTACGATACAAAGTTCCGACGTCGATGACCCAGTTTCGAGTCGTCGACTAAGCGAACGTGTGCCAATAATGGCTCGACTGCACAGAGAATCCTGAAGTCAGAACACTCAATTGCTGCTGTACGCCTTCCCGCCCACCGCCTCATCGAACGCCATCAGGTCCTTCAGGCCGCATACTTCAAACAGCCCGCCCGGTCCCATCTTAGGCCCCTCCGGCGTCTTGCCAGTCTTCTTCATAGTCTGGAACGCCTTCCCCACAGCAGCCATGATCGCCTCGAGTGCTACAGTAGGCCAAATGACAATCCGGAAGCCAATCTCGTTCGCTCGATCGTTACTGATGATAGGTGTCCGGCCCCCATCGACCATATTCAGCAGAACGGGAATCTTAGGCAGGCGAGCAATAACCTCCTTGCATTGCTCCTCACTCTGAATGGCCTCGAAGAACAGAGCGTCCACGCCGATGTCGGCCGCCTTCGTCAATCGTTCGACAGCTTCGTCAAACCCGCCGTTGCCTTCTGCGTCCTTCCCAGCTGCCGCGTCGGTGCGAGCAATAATCACAATCCCGCTCCCGCTCTCATCTCGTGCCTTACACGCCGCACGCAGACGGTTATGATAAACTTCACGCGAAACGAGCAGCTTGCCGCTCAAATGCCCGCACCGTTTCTCCTGGACTTGATCCTCGATATGCAGGCCCGCGACTCCAGATCGTCCATAGGCTCGCACAGTGTTGGCCACGTTGATGGGGCCGCCGTAGCCCGTGTCTGCGTCCGCGATGACGGGGACGGAAGGGTCGATAGAGGCGATCATGGCCGCGTTGGTGTGCATGTCCGTGAAGGTCGTTAAGCCCAGGTCTGCCATGCCGAGACGGGACATACTCGTTCCTGCACCGGTCTGGGTGGCGTTAGCGATGAATGCTGTCGTTTCTCGGGTTCTGGGGTGGGCCCACCATGTAGAGGCATTCGAAACCCTGAGCGAGAGCCAGACGAGCTGTGATACCGTCGTATACGCCTGGAGCAACTACGGTTTTGGAAGGATCGGCTAGCATCTCTCGCAGGCGTCTGGCGCCGGAGACTGGTTGCTCGGTATGGCCGTTCATGGTGGGCGTCCCACAGGCTGTTGCGGGTAGGGAAGGGCGGGTTCTACGACGGTCCTAGACTGATTGATGGTGGTACACGGCTTCAAGACCAATGTTGGGTATGTTGAGGGAGACAGAAGAGATGGGGTCTTGGTGCCACTGATGCCGTAGGACATCCTACCAAACCTCCCCGGCCAGCTCTGCCGATGACGGCCAGATATTCTTGAAAGGCTTTATCATCTTGTGTGCTCTGCTCCACACAGCGAATCTGGTGCTGTGAACGTTCCGGTGCATGACAATTCTCCTCGGCGCGTACTGTCCTACTCAATAGCTGGATGAAGTTGACGAAGAAGTCATAATAGCATGCCACGACGCGAAGCATGGAAATATATCGCCGCAGCATTGACCGCTTTCACATGCCAAATGCACGTCCCCAAGACTCTCAGCCGCGGTCTGTCGTGAAATCGTGCGCGTGATCGAGCGCTCGTGCACTCATATTGTTATGAACATGTGCCTGGAAGGTATTCCAGTGTTGACTTCATCTTCCGGTCTTCCTATTCCTCCAATACCGCGGTCTCACACTCTCATCCCCCCCCAGCAATAGCACCACACCTCCAACCCACCAATCCATCAATCGCAGCACAGCATATAATGTCTCTCAAAGAAGGTAGGGCCTTGTGAAGGCAACACGGCTCTTAAAGCTCTCCTACATGTACTCTCGCTGACCTGCCCACCCTACAGACGCGTGGCCCTCATCTGCCGCTTTCGACCTCATCTCCTCCGCACTCTCCGACGAAGCCGAGCGAAAGGACGCCGTGAAGAAGGGCGGCTCGATCTTCGCCTTCACGCTCAAGAACGACAATGGAGAGACGGAGAGCTGGTACATTGATCTGAAGGAGACGGGCACAGTCGGCAAGGGCACCGCACCGCAGGGGAAGAAGGCGGGAGGTACGTACTGGAATCTGGTTGGAAGGAAGAGATTGTATTGCATGGACGAGTCCGGAAGGCTTGACATCTACGGACACAAATCACGAGATCACGGCTGACCGTCTCTAACGCAGTCACCCTCAAGCTCTCCGACGTCGACTTCGCAAAGCTCATCTCGGGCAAAGCCAACGCACAGAAGCTGTTCATGAGCGGCAAGCTCAAGATCACGGGCAACGTGATGAACGCGACCAAGATGGAGCCTATCCTGAAGAAGGCGCAGACGAAGGCTAAGCTATGAGCGCCATATTGTATTCGAAAACTTGCAGCATTGGACGAGCAGACACGTAGAGACCGCTCAAAGCACGTCGTCACGATCATCAACACCAAGAACATCACTCGCCATCTTCGGCATTGCTTTTGTCAATGATCGCTCAGCGTACCCCCCTTGGGCAACAGCGCCGGACTGCAATACATTAAGCTATCCCCGGTCCACGAACCAGCGTGGGCGCTCGTGCATGCTGATCGAATTCCATTCACGGCGTTGTGTTCGCCGGGCTACCCCTGGAAGATACACATGCAGGCGAAGTGGTGTAGGAAGTCCACGATGTCTCGATCGAGTTCGTTGCGTTAGTTCAAGGTGGGTTTTAAGGCTACTTCCAATCCTCCACTATAATCTCCACAGCACGCCTTCACGGTACTTTGCATTCGCATACATCTCTAGCACAACAACACCACCCACTTGTCTGCTTCCAACACTGTAAATGGTCCTCCGTACGAGGTACCCACTTAAATATCCGTTTACAGCAGGTCCTGCCTTATCGCTCCATCGACGTCGGGGATGCAGCGTGCGGCGTGCCATTATTACGGTATTGGCGGATGGACATCCTTCAGAGCTCCGACGAGATGATAATACTGTCTTCCCTTCGTTGGCAGCTGTCGAGCCTTCCTGATCAACAGCACCTCATACCATGGAGTTCAAGGGCCGATTTGGGCCTCTGAACGTGCTCACCTCCGCATTCCTACTCATTGGCCTTGTGGCGTTTCTAATCTTTTCCCTACGTTCTGAAACATCCAGTATCGAATATGGTTCGCGGCAGAAGAAGGCATTCAGCGCCCCGAAGCACAACGTCTGGGCCGAGCTCAGCGAAGACGAGGCTGCAGAGGTGAACGAGTTCATCATCACGGAAGCGACCCATCTCAACCTCACGCTGCACCCCAAGAGCGCTCAGGACAACTTCATCTTCGTGGTCGAGACTCTGAAGCCTAATAAGACCGATGCTGCGCCGTATCTGTACGATGGCGCTTCAATACCTGAACGGTGGGCCAAGGTGGCCATCTCCCAGAACTTCGAGGACGGTCCGTATATGGTCTACTACATGGTCGGCCCATTGCCCATCACAAAGGACAGTCAAGTCCTGCCCTTGGAGTACATGTTCAACTCCGGCCGCAATTGCATCAAGACGCCCCTCCTGGACTTTTCGAGCGTCATGGACTTCGCTCTGAGCATGGCCGAGAACGTCTCCGACATCACGCAGGAGCTTCTCGGCGCAAGAGCGAACCGCGCGGACCCGAGTGATCCGCACGGACTACTTGCCTTCCCTCGGGGTTCCAGAATCGAGACGGGAGGCATGGTGCTGTGGATGCAATTCTACCGGCCCGGCATGGGCTCTGGGGCACGCACACTGCTTCCTCAGGGGATATACGCCAAGGTCGACGCTACGAGCGCTTACATTGCCGACTGGACTGTCGGGCAATGGTACTATAATGGCGTGATGTACGCCGATGAGCGCGAGTTCCGCGCAGCTCTCGACGACCCGGACTTCGTACGCACGCCACCGAACATCGACGGCTCGTGGACTGATACGGAGGACTTTGGAGACTACCCCGACCGTGACTTGCCGCCTCCGGTATCAGTACAACCCTATGGTCCTCGCTATAAGCTTGATCGCAAGGAGAATTTTGTCTCCTGGTTCGGTTTCGAGTTCTATCTCACGACCGCGCAGGCTACGGGTATCAGTCTGTTCGATATCAGGTTCAAGGGCGAGCGCGTGATATACGAACTTGGTCTTCAGGAAGCTATGGCACATTACGTTGGTCGTATCCATTCTCGTCCGTTTTCAAACCATTCGCTGACCTGCCATTTTCCATCTAGGCTGGTGACGATCCCATGCAAGGCGGGCTGGAGTTCATGGACTCGTTTTTCGGAATGGGAAAGAGCGAGTATACCCATGGGTGTAACCCTAAAGAGCTGTCTGAGACAACCGCTAACCCTCACACCCATCACTTTCAGATATGTTTGAGCTCGTACCCGGCTACGACTGCCCAGCTTACGCCGACTACCTCGACACGGAGTGGCACCAGGCTTACAAGACGCACAAGATGCCTAACAGCGTCTGCATCTTCGAGTACACCGCGGATTACCTCCTCTCCAGGCATACTGCGCAGTACTCTGTGACTGCTTCGCGGAACACCTTCTTGACCGTCCGCTCGGTGTCGACAGTGGGCAACTATGACTACACGATTGAGTACGTCTTCTACATGGATGGCACTCTTGAAGTGAAAGTCCGAGCCAGCGGATTCATCTTCGCAGCATTCTACACGGCGAATAATACGAAGAGTGAAGACGAGTACGGTCATCGTATCCACGACGCCCTCAGCTCTAGCATCCATGATCATGTCCTCAATTGGAAAGTGGATCTGGATGTTGCCGGCCCTACGAACGACATGGTACGGTTAGCCATCGAGCCGATGACGAAGACCTACGAATGGGACCAGCCCGAGCAGCCGAAGCGCAACACCATGCACCTGGTCGAGTATCCCGTGACCGAAGAAACCGGCCTCGACTGGCCGTCGAACTCCGGCGAGTTCTACATAGTCTACAACTCCGACGAGAAGAACGCTTGGGGCGAGCGGAAGGGCTACCGCATCACCTCCGGCACAGGCATGGGCTCAACGCCACACCTGACCATCCTGAACTCGACGACATTGGGCGATAGTGCCCGGTGGGCTGAGCACGATCTCTGGGTGCTAAAGCAGAAGGATACCGAGCCTAGGTCAGCGGACCCTTTAGACTACTTTTCTCCATACGACCCCCTTGTCGACTTCACCAAGATGGCCGACCATGAGAGCTTGGAGCATGGCGCGCCGGATACCGAGTATGATGGGGATCTGGTGGTGTACTTCAACCTTGGAGCACATCATGTGCCACATAGCGGCGATATCCCCAACACCTTGATGTACGTCAAAAGCCACAGACCCTCGAAGACATACGAAGACTGACTCGTCATATACAGGCACACAAGCTCCAGCAGCGTAATGTTCATCCCTCACAACTTCGCCGACCGCGACCCGAGCCGACAAAGCGTGCAAGGCGTCCGTCTCCAGCTCCAAGGCAAGAAAAGCGGCGGTTTCGCGGGCGAGTGGTTCG
>NAJQ01000934.1:0-11056 GCA_005059865.1 Friedmanniomyces simplex
GCGCCAGAAGCAGCACTCGTTCCAAGACGTCAACGGCACCTGGTTCCTTACCTTCATACCCTGCGTCGTCGACTCGACCGTCGGCGGCCCCATCTCGCCTTACCTCGCCTACCAGAACAGCGTGACGGTGTTGCTGACGTCTTTTCTGATGTGGTCGCTGGGCCTTGGCATGTCTCTGGTCATTCTTTCGCTCTACTTCTGGCGCCTGATGAGCAACCAACTCCCTCCTCGAGAGGCGATCATCAGCACTTTCGTCCCTGTCGGACCTTTCGGCATGGGAGCGTATTCGATCCAACAACTGGCTGTGGGTCTGGCGAGTCAGATCAGTCAACACAAATTCAACTTGGAGCGTCCTCCGCAGCCACCCAATGACGCGGCAACAGCCGCCGCAATAGCCGAAGGGATTCACTGGCTTGGCATACTCGTCGCTCTGGTCCAGCTTGGACTAGCATCGTTTCTTCTGATCGAGGCATGTTTTTCGGTGTACGCCAAAGTGCCCAAAACGTTCAATGTTGGTAAGTCGAGACTATTCTTATTGTATTATTCCCGTGCTAAGAAGGCCGCTTCCTAGGCTTCTGGAGTTTCGTCTTCCCTTGCGGTGTGTACAGCAACGCGTGGAATGCGATGAGCCTGGACCTACGCGACAACGGTATGAGAGGATGGGGCGCTACCTGCTCCACCGCGACGGTTATGTTGTGGCTCTTCTGTGGCTTGATAAGTTTCTACAAAGGTATGAACTCCCACGCCAACAATTGTGGCCATTACTGATAGATGCTAGGCGTCTGGCAGGGCAGATTGTTCTTCGCACCCGGTCTTCAGGGCTGGATGGAGCAGAAAGAGATCAGAGTAAGACACGAAGCACGGTTGCAAGGCGACAACAATGCAAATCTGCGTGGAGACTCGACCGGAAGAGACTCGGGGAATCCGGTGAAACGGAACCCGTTGGCCGACGGCACTTATCACTGTCAGAGGGAGATAATGACTGATGAAAACGGTGGGAATGTGTAAGCCTTGGAAAATGCGTAGTGCTTCACAGATACTCCGCGACTGGGAGAGTAATGTACAAAAGTTCAGATTAGACCAATTCCGAGGATGCTCAAGATCGGGCGGACGTTCGTCAAGACCTTGCTGATGACTGCTGTGGCCGTATCACGGCGGTCGTCTACATTCGCATGGCGGCATTCTTCGCCACCTCCGTTACGAGTTTGAGCGGACGCTATCTACGCCTTTTGACCTAGACGATTTCCACCTCCCGAACCTACCCAGCGCAAGAGCCTCAAGAAGTGACCTAAAGCTCACTTCCAGCAAATGGCCTCGCCCGACCACGTCGTGTACCAAGCCTGGTCACGCTCTCCGCAAACCGTCATGGCGGTCTTTGGATTCTCGATCTCCTCTTGACTCTTGACAATCTTGTCCCTGATCCACCTCTCACCAATCTCACCTTCCACCGGGCCAACGTGCACATTCGCCCACCATCTGGTCTCGTCTGGCTCAGTATAAACGGTCACGCCGGCTCCTATCAGCGTCTGAGACCGGTCGAACCCAGCCTGCATGGCTCGCAAGTGCAGCCGCTGACCCGTGCAGCCTCCCTGTGCGTCAGCTGCTCGCGCCGAGTCAAAGATACATACCCAATACTGGGGGCAGGGCCGCATTAGTCGGTTCACATTTTGTATGGTACGCGCATGGCCAGCATGCCGGCTGGACTCAAGATCCAAAAGGCTTCTTTGATCACCCTGACCGACCGACGGGATGTAGTATATTGACTATGCAAAATGCCGGTGAATAATATAACTCCTTCTCGATTCCTACTGCTACTAACCCTGCCTATCCAATGATGCAAACCTACAACTATTATCTACGGCTCAATCAGCCACAAAACGCGCATCCGCTCTCGCAACAGTCTCTACAGTTCGGCGCAGTCACAGACATAGCTGACAATCTGGTTGGCATTTTCACTCTCAACCTACATGCCAATTCCTATAAGGACTTGCTCAGTATACCATTGTACTTTAGTCACCCGCAAATCTACGACCCCGAAACGGCAGATTGCGAACGGTGGTCAGTCATCCCGCTGCAGCGCTCCCTGTCGCCAACGAAGCGCAGAATGTTGTCCAGGACGACCCAACAAGCAAGACAGCGGCATATGCTTTGCCGTCTGTCCGGTCTGCCACGAATGACAAATACATCTCTGAAGCGGCTTCCTTAGTCCCCGGTTCGTCGACTAACAATTCCACCAACTCGAGCCCAGCCGGCGATACCACTGAGCAAACCACTGTTTCTGTCACCATCGATGTGGGTGCGAAGATCGTGATCAAAATTGAGCGTGTGGAGATTTTAGACCCATTGATCGCACTGAATGTCGATTGAGGCAGAACATCAGAGAGAGGTCGGTGAGCAATAAGGTCGCCAATAGGGATTGATGAGCTGTGTCTTGTGGTGGTGGGTTGAGTTGATATTCGACAGAGACAATCTTGGTCAGATATGTGGGAATTTGCTGTGGCCGAGGAGTAAGCCGATGTATGAATCGAGGAGATTTTCTCAACTAGGATGAAACAATGTCACTGAGACGAATGTACCATTCGACGCGCAATGGTTTCCAGAATCAGCACGATGATAATTCCCAAGGAGATGCTTCAGCCTCCAATTCCTTTCCGTTTCCTCTCCCTCCAGGTCCATCGCACAAAACTGTTTACTTGTAAAAGCAGTCCAAAGATAACAAAATGAGTTACGAGATATCTACGATAAAGAGGAAGCACTTTGTCTCGTTTCTGGTCGGTTGTACCGTTACTTCCTTGCAATTTGCCAAGTTCATGCCGGCTGAATATTTCTGATATTCCTAGATATTGCGGTCCATGCATCCTCAGCCGTTGCGGAGCATGAGAAGCGTGAAATCGCCTAGAATCCGTAACAATTCTGATCTTCCTTGAAGCCCCAGTCTAACACGGCAAATCACGGTCAGCGAGGGTCTTGGACCATCCATGCCCGGACAGAAGTGTGCGAGAGAGAGATGAGCAAAACAGATCAACATACCTTTCAACGCCGGCAGCGCGGCTTTCTGAATCATGGCCGGCGGCCCACACAGGAACGTGACCACGTCACCCTCATTTGCATCACTTTCTTCTTTCTTATACTTTCCATCTTTGTTACTGTCCTTTCGTGTCTTGCTCCTGGCCGACCTTCTGTTCCCATTTCCGTCCTGACTGTCGTCTTTCTTCTTCGCCGCCCCTTCCTTTGCGTTTGCGTCCTGGTCTTCGTCGTCAGGCTTCTTCGGCTTCGGACTCGGCGTCGGGGGGGGGAAAAGATAGTCTCTAATGATGTCTGCGTTGACATATCCACTCAGGCCGCCTTTCTTTTCCCATTCGTCCTTGTTGTCCGGGTGATCGAGCACGTGCACGATCTTGATCTGGCCCTGACTTTGCTTCTCGATTTGATCGAGCTCTTCGTGCAGCAATATATCCGCCTCGGTCTTATTTCCATCGATCACCCTAATTTGTGTGATGTCACTCCCCAGATCAGGGTGCGACGCAGACCCCTTGCCTTCCAGCACACTCTTGAGAAGCGAGTATCCTGGCGTGAGCCCACTTCCTCCCAGGATCAGGTTGACTTTGGTGAACGTCCTCTTTTTGCCTTCAATGTCGAAAACTCCATCGCCCAGGTACTCGATCTCGCCGGTGGGTCCGCACACCTCGACTTCCTTACCGATGGCTAGTTCATGCAGGAAATTGCTGAGAGCCCCACCGGGCTGATTTTCGTCCGGAAAATACGTCTTGACCGTCAACTCGAACGTTCCGTCCTCGTCGCGCTGCGTGATCGGCCGCGTGGGCGTGTACGAGCGGATTAACATCTTGTCGAGCATGTGGATTCCAAATTGAATATGCTGGCATGTCCCAAGACCCAGTTTGACAGTCTGTTTCCGGCTCTTGCTGTAGTCCTTGTACGAGAATGTGTACGTGAAAGTGTCCTTCGAGATTTGTTTCTTGTCAACCAGTTTGACGGGAAGCCACTTTTTGGAATGCAGCAGCACGTCGCCAGGCCGGAATTTGGCAGCCTTCTCGGCCTCGGCTTTGGCCTGCTCGCGCATGAAGTTGGCCGCCTTGCCAGTTACTCGGCCAATTACGCACTCTTGCAGCTTCTTGTGCGCATAGTCGTCGTGGATGCTCTCAAAGGAACTGGTCAGCTCAAGCAAGAGTTTGCCCGCGTTGGCGAGGATCGTTGCGCTGCCACCGGGGTGCCACGACAAAACGCTGGTGACGTCGTACACATTGTTGTCGATCACGAGCCACGCGTCGTCCTTGGAGTTGTGCGCCTCAATCTCCTGCCGCGTGAACTGCTTGTCCGGCGCGTTGGAGTTTTGCTTCGCGGCGGCCAGTTGAGTTTCGGTTGATGGGACCATCCAGCCCTCGCCATTGCCCTCTGGGTCATAGGGGTGGCGAAAGGTGAGTTTGCCGTCTTTGTCGGTGGACGACTTGACAGTGTACCAGCCGTTGTTCATCATGCCCATCAAATTCCACACAGGCTTTTCGGGCTGTGTGTTTTTGAACACATTGAAGCAGCGGACCGTAAGAGACTCGGCACGCGCGAAGTGTGCGCTATCAACGTCGATATGCCAGTGGATCCAGATCCAGAATTTCCTGCCGTGGCGGATCGGTCGCTCAGGGAAGTGGCGGAGGCAGTATAGCCAGGTCTTGCTGTTGTCGAGAGTCAGCTCGACGCGCTGAATTTCGTGGCCACCGCCTTCGTAGGCAAAGCCTTCGACGCGGTAGGTGTCGCGCTTGAGAACCTCGACGAGATCAAGCTTCTGGCCTTGACCGGGATGGACGATGACGCTATTGAGGTTCTGCTCCATGCAGGCAGTACTAGGATGGTTGAACATGGCTCGGGCGAAATCACCGTCCTTTTCCGTGACGAAAGACGGTAGGACTCGGTTGTCCCAGATGTGGTAGTAAGAATCGTTCTCGTAGTCGGTGATCCAGATCCTGGCGAGCCACTTAATAGAACGACCGCCCACGAACCCGGGGATGATCAGCCGCACAGGGAAACCGTGGTCTGGCGGGAGCGGAGTGTTGTTCATCCCATAAGCCAACATCATGTCGTTGGTGGGGTCGAGACAGTATTCGATAGGAATCGAGGTCTGATATTTGCCTTCGGAGGGTTGGTCAGCACCTTCAAAATTGACCCAATTTCTCTTGCCGTTCCATTTAGGTCGTTGAATTCCAGCTACGGCGAGCACGTCGGCGAGCAAGGCGCCTTTCCAGTATGCACAACTAACTGCACCAGGACCCCAGCTGAATCCCTTGGATCTCTTGATCATATTCATCTCGCCTCTGCGGTTTCCATCACACGCCAGGGCCACGGGAATGCTGAAGGCTTCAAAGCCGGTCTTCAGGTCATCCATAGACAGTTTGAGGGCACCATCGCAGATATCGAGGGTATGAGTTTCCCAGTAGAGCCGAGGGACATTTCCATGGTTGCGGACGTAGTGAATATCATTGGGGGTGATCAAACCTGCCGAGAATAGTGCCTCAAGACGAGGCTCGGCATTGAGCGGATGTTGGCCGCTATTGCGTTTCAGGACGCCGCTCCGTGGAATCCAGTTATCTGGTGTAATTGCGTCGATGGCATCGATTTCAATAGGAACGTGTTTGGACTGCTTTTTGACGGGAGAATCGTCTTGGCCGTCGTTCTGTTGCAGGGCTTCCACCTGGTCCCGTTCGTGTTGAAGATGGCGTAGAAGAGTGATTTCCTCGGGGCTGTAAATCTCACGAAGCTTTTGATATGGAGTCCCGTGCCCTCTGTTCTGCTGATTGCCGTTCTGCTGTTTCCCATCATGCTTGACTGAGCCATCCCCAGACTTCCCATAAGCGCCATGGTGTTTCTCGGATTGTTGAGAATTGGCGTGTCGCCAGTCATGCTCTTCATCGTGGTCCTCTTCACTTGTGTTCTCGCCTGATTGCTGCTCCTTCCTCTCTACTTCCTCTTTTTCCTGCTGCTTCTTCCTTTCTCTCTGCTGAATGTTGGCTAAAGCAACATCAACACAGCCCGTTGTATCGGGAAACTTGGCGTACCTGGCCAATCTTGATCGTACTTGATCCAATTTTCTGTACTTTCAACCAATGTTCGCCAACCAGGCGGGTATGCATCTGGGTTATGCTCGTGAAAGTCCTACGCAACTCTCAGTCTCAGCTCGATTAAACTTGGGCATTTGCCACTACTGACCGTTTGACCCTGAGCGATCCGCTGAAAATTGAGTAGATTTCCTTTCTTGGCCTCCTGGCTTATTTCGCGGTGTTCTCGCATAGCCTTTTCGGCGAATTTTCGATCCTCATCATGTCGATATTGATCGTGGTCGCCAGGATGCGTGAGACCGGCATATCGATTTTGTCGGTTCCGGAAACCTATTCTGTGTTGATGTCCTGAACCCCAGTTCGGTTCTTGGGCAATTTCGTGCTCCGAAGAGCCTGGATGGTACCGGACATGGGGATGGCGAGGAGCTAGCATAGGCATGATGACGAATGGAGGCGGACGAGATCAATAGGGAAGGAAGGAACGGCAGCTTCTCACCACCATGAAGAACAAAAGATGAGATCGTTGAGGACAGTAAGAGTAACAGCACTAATGGCCAAACGTCATGGGGCACGTGGTGGCAGAGGCTCACCAAGCACGGCCCGTGAAGTTGTAACACAGGTCTCGGAAAGGGTAAATGGCATGACAGCCGTATGGGGCCTTTAGAATACAGATAGTAACACAGATCACCTAATTCCTTGGCTGGCAGCTCAGAGGACGCACACATACCTTGCTGACTAGGGGGTTGCCTGAAACTTTGGGGTAAGATTAACGTCGTGAATATCATAAAAGTGGATCTGTCCACTTTCCCCGCGATCTCGCGGGGTAGGGAGCCGACACAACTGTAGTGGGTATGATCGAGAATGGTCGACACCTTTCAGTCGGAAGCCGTTTTGAGAGAGAAAAAGCGCTGCTGGGCTTCCGGTTGCTCTGCTTCACGCGGCCTCCTAAGTGCATACACAGTTCTAAAAATTGGTAACAATGAGCATCTGGCAGTCGGTCCACCGTACCCGCCTGGACAGGTATCAGCCCTTACTGCGTGCATCTTGCTTGGTAGATGGCTGTCAGAAAGGTCTGGCGGTAACAAATTCCAGCATACGAAATTTGTGGGTCTTGGAACTCTTTCCCTATGCCAATACATCGTTGCGTCCTCGGAGATGCACCTACACACTAATTTCAGTAAGTGCAAATCATCATGCAACCATCATACCACGCCAGATGCAACGAGGAACAAGACCTTCACTTTCTCGCAGTATTTGAGTTTGTGCTCATCTCATCCTGGCTCAAAGTGCAGTATGGCAAACCTTCGACAATCGGCGAACAAGTTGTGGAATGCAGGTCAGAGGTTGACCGTGGCCGGAACAGGATCGTCGATGCGCACTCAAACAACCACCCTGGGACGACAATCAAGACGCTCACTAGGGCTGGGGCTCGCCGTCTCTGGAGCAGCTGTCCTCTGGTGGCTCACCTCTCAGAGAACTGTCCTTGCAGATGCTCCGCACCCTGACCATAACAAACGCCATACCAGCCATTACGCCACCGCTCACGCTCACGCTCACGCTGACGGCTACGATAAGCGGCTCGTTCCACATGCAGCTCCAGTGACACCCTCAAAACCTGTCGCACACGACAGCAAAGTTCACGTGGCGGACCTCTACGCGAAGCTCGAACACGAATCCTTGGACCTGGCAAAACTCCCAATCGAAGAAGCCGTTCTTACTAGTGCGCCAAATGTACCCCCTTCGATCACCCGCGATTATCCCGTAGTCCTGAAAGTGGACTTGACAACGACCATCAAGAAAACCCAGTTGACAGGAGCTTACAAGTACGAACAGTGGACCTTTAATGACCAGGTCCCTGGACCTTTCATTCGCGCGCGGGTGGGTGACATTGTGGAGGTGACATTGACCAACAAGGACGAAAGTGGCATGCCGCATAACATCGACTGTCACGCATTTCTGGGGCCTGGGGGCGGATCAGCAGTAACGACGACCGAGGAAGACCAGACCAAAACGGCAAGATTCAAACTGCTGTGCCCGGGGCTCTTTGTGTACCATTGTGCGGCGGCACCGGTGCCTGTTCATATCGCCAATGGGATGTTTGGACTGATGTATGTCCAGCCCGCTGAGGGCGATCTTCTACCTGTTGACAAGGAGTACTATGTCATGCAGAGTGAGTGGTATCACGAGCCTCCTGAGAAGGATGATGATGGTAGGAGGTCGTCAGAGGTGGAATTCTCCTATCCCAATGGTCTGCGCGAAGAGCCGAATGTCGTGGTTTTCAACGGCAGCGAGTCGGCCCTGACGAGAGACAAACCTCTAAAAGCCAGCATTCACGACGCGGTGCGCATCTTCTTCGGTAACGCCGGACCGAACTTGACGAGCGCGTTCCACGTTATCGGAAGCAACTTCAGGCGGGCATATCGTGACGGCGATGTCGTGAGCCCACCTGGACAATTTGTATCGACTTTGAGCGTTCCGCCGGGTGGAACGACTATCGTCGATATGCACATGCTTGTCCCCGGTACCATGACCTTGGTCGACCATGCAATTTTCCGAATCGAGAAGGGCGGTGTTGGGTACCTGAATGTCTCGGGGAAGTCGAGGCTTGACGTTTACCAGAGCGTGCAACCTCCTGCGCCGTGTGTGGGATGCAAATTACATCCCTGATAATATTGCTACATGTAGCGACAACTTGGTCTCCTAGAACCGTGACTTGTGGTCGATGTAGTGCGATCCATCACAAGGAGTTCAATGTCCCATGAGCACCGGTTGACCCTCCATTGATGTTGTGTAAGGCGCAGAGGCTGAAGTCATCACCACAACCACACGGTGATTAGATAATCTGCCCGAGGGCTGGTGTCCGTGCGCGGCGCTCCGCAGCCTCAGGGATCAAGAAAGATAGCGAAGCATAGTACAAGTACAGGCCAAAATTGCAACACTCGCTCTAACGCGCCGAAGAGATGTAGCAGCGCCGGCGGTTTAACAAAAGACACTCTTAGTATTAGAAACCAATGCTTTAGGAGCTCTCCTTCTAGTAGTGCAATAATGTCTACTAGACATTCCCTTTTTAGATAGTATATCCAAATATAGTTAGTATTCTTTGATAATAGGTAATAGCGCTATACCTTATATATAGCTTACTTAAATCAAATATCTTGTTAAACTAGATTGGTGTTTACTATTGCAACCCTATAAGGTGTTGCGATCCTATAAGGTAGTATTACTTAGTAGAGCTCGGTAGGCTTAGATAGTATTAAGACAGGGTTAGTATTAGGTAATACTTCTCTTGTTAACGAACTGCTCTACTAGAATCGTTCCTAGGTATGCAAAGACCTTTTAGTTAGATTGCAACATAAGTTAAACAAAAACTATATATAAAGAAAGCACGCCTGCTATATATATAAGAGATTCGTACATTATTAAGGCCTGCTCCCTGCTCTACCCTACTCTACTTTATAGAGCGATAGAGTAGTAGAGCAAGCCGCTACTCTCTGCTCTATTAGCTCTATATAATAGAGCAATAGAGCAGACAGATTAAAGGAGTATCCCGAGCTTCCTTGCTCTATCCCGCTAAGGCCGTTCTCTATAAGAGCACCGGGGCAGAACCCTTTCCGTTATAATGTTTGTAATATTTACTTAGAGTACTAGCCTCTCTATAATCTCTAGTACCCCTATTAGACCTGTCCTCCCGTCTACTAAACGGGTTAAACCCAAAAAGCCTTCTTATGATAGAAGGAGCCCGCTTGCTTTATGTTCCTTAACGCTAGTTATTGTAGCTATAAGCCGGGTTTAGCTTTAAAGTTCTAAAGAGCATACTAAGTCTATAGCTTAGAGTGCAAGGCACCGGAGCTTAAGCACGCAGAAGTAGAGCTAAGGTAGCAACTAGAGCTATTTAAGAACTATAATGCTAGATTAGGCTAAGAGCTAGATCCTAAGGCTTGCAGTTAGCAAAAAGCCGAGTATTCTGCTAATCTCCTGAAGAGAGTGCATACTTGTTACGATCGTTTAAAGGCAAGATTAAACATGTAATCGTAAGCAAGCAATAGGATGCTTATAACCCCGAGACATAGTTGCCTTAAACTATAACAAAATAGCTATTATAACTTAATGCGTTAGAGCTAGGCTATAGGATCGAGTTCTTAAGGCTACGTTAGCTATAGATTAAAGGATTAATAATTGATTAAAGGATTGTAGTACTGCTTAACAATAGAGGCTAACATAAGTAGATTATTTAATAGAGAAATTAAGAGAGAAGAAGGAGAGATCCTTATACTTCCTTAAGTAAAGTATATAGTCTTTGTATTATAACTAGTAGGGCTACGCATGTAGTTACGATGCTTAAGTAAGTAATGCATTTAGCTGTTAACGGCTATATACATTATACGTGAAAGTAGCTGCTTAAGGTAGCTATATTCCTTAAGAATTTTCTTTTACTAGGTGCTAAAGGCTTAGTAGGGGAGGATGTTCTCAAATGTATGCCTAAAGCATATGCTTTGTCATCGCATAATTTCTATATAGTTACTTGATGTCCCGTTCCCTTAAGGACGAGGCAGTTACTCCTCGCTTCCACTACACGCCTGGAACCTTTTCGTTGCGCTAGTCCTCCGCTCGTATTGCGAGTGGCGCTTGCGGGACGAGGTTCCTCCGCTGGGCATGGCTGCCTATGTTGAACAGTACATATACATTGCACTTCTGTCGACTATCGGCATGATGGAGCCTCTGACGACATTGGAATGGCTCATTCTCTCTGGACATGTATATATAGGGCGAGCAGTAAACCCGATCTGGGACTTGTTCTAGGAAACACAGTAACAACACTTGCACACGCTGTATCGCCCTTCCTCTCTTTCTGTACTTGATCGTGTAAAAGCATCACCTCCCTCATGATGGCCAACCACTCTGTCCCATCCACCATGCGCATCTGGAAGTACGCCTCAGCCGAAGGTGGACTGGAGAATCACCTCCGACTGCACACAGCGGAACCACTGCCC
>NAJQ01000935.1:0-11052 GCA_005059865.1 Friedmanniomyces simplex
CGGGAGAAAGCCACGCAAGAGGGTATGCTGGCCGAGCAAGCGCTCAGGAAGTTGGCGACGGCTGCGAAAGCGGGTGCGCTGAATGCTGAGAAGAGGCGGGGCAATGCTTTGAGTGGGCCGGGTAAGGTCAGGAACGGTACGGCAGTGTCGAAACGGGTGGAGGATAGGCGAGATACGTTTGTGGATGTGATGAAGGAGGTTGGGGGCGTGGAGGAAGAGGGTGAATTGGACATGGAAGGCGCGAACGGTGACGCGCTTGAGGATGGCATTGATACGGGAATGCCGGACGGGGTGGTGGTGAATTATAATATGGGTCACTGGAGGCAGAGTGGAGGCGGGAGGGCGTCGCGGGTGTAACTGGTCAAGGCCATTCAAGAGTCTTCCCACCTGGCCAGGCACTGCCGAGACCTGGGCCTGGGACTCAGCACAGCGGCGCGTGTATTACTGGTTGCGCGGAGAAACAACTCTTGGGAGCTGCCTATTGAAATCTTAGCGTGGCGTTGGTGGAGGCATAAGGACATCACTCTTAGGTCGCGGTGTGCAGGTTTAGCAATCACTACTGCTCCACGTATAAATCATCTGTGTCTCGGCAGGCCTAGTCTATCGTCATTCTTTTCGTTCAGGTATGAAACGACAGTGTTGAACTGGTATGGTATGAAGTGCCTGTCACGTGCAAGCCTTCAACATCACCTCATCGATCGTGTATATCCTCCCAGCTCGTCGTCTCCACGGTCAAGCCATTTGCACACCTGCACGCCATCGTCAGCTATCAAGCCGCTTCAGTCTACTTCACGCCTTCGATTGCCATTAAGCGAAGGTACAGGCGAGACTCACTTCCTGAACAACCTCAACACCGGCTCACACACAATCTTGCTCCGCGGATCCTCCTTCGGGCCCCGCAAGTCGCACTCGTACTGGATCAACTCCTTCAACTCGCACTGCTTAAGGTCGACGGGCGGTTTGCGGATTTTCCCGTTGGTGAGGTACTGGACGTGCTGGCCCAAACGGGCGGGGTGGAAGGTCTCGACTAAGGGGGCCATTCCTGTCCGGACTTCCTCGCTGTGGTGGTGCAGTGGGTGCTGTTGCGAGGCGAAGAACGTCTTGTCGCGTGGCTGTGGTGTTGGAACCAAGATGAGAGAAAGTCAGAAGATTGACGATGGCAGAAGATCTGGGGAAGAGATTGCTGGTGGAGGTTGAGGAGGTAGGTCTTGATGAGGTGAGTGGAATGCAATGTAAACGAGATAAATGCGTAGGTGTTTGACTGATGAGTGCCAGGTCCTCCATATACTACGACTACAAGTCAGGCCTTCCTCCAAGTTCTGGTTCAATGTCCCGCAACTCGACCGCCTAGTGCTCGAAACCACTCCTGAGTCGCATCTGTCTAGCAGCAAAACCAACAAACCAACGCAGCCGATCATTGAGCTCACTTCTATCAGCCCAGGAAGCGGCAAGACGCATTTTCTGTACCTTCTCACCGCTCTCGCCGTGTTGCCCTCGGACGTTGGTGGCAAAGACGCTTGTGTCGTTTTCATCGACACCGACGGCACTTTCTCCGTCCCACGTCTAGCTCAGCAGCTACAGCTCATCATCAAAAATGACATCACCGCAAAGCATGAGGTCCACGACATCGTCCTCTCAGCACTGAAGCACATCCACATCTTCCGCCCGCAATCCTTCGCCTCCACCATCGCCACCCTGGACTCTCTACCAGGCTACCTCTTCGCCAAAACCCGCCACTACTCTCTCGACCGCCCCGTTAGCTTCATAGCCCTCAACTCGGCCTCAGCCTTCTACTGGCAGGCTAAAGCCGAGGCAGAGAACGCTTCGTTCCTCGCGTCCACCGCACCCGATGAAGTCTCGAATACCACGAGAGATCAACAGCCATCCGCATACGCTCAACTTGCATCCGCGCTCAAGGCCGCCTCGTCAAGCTTTTGCTGTCCCGTTGTGATCACATCACGCCATCTCGGCCCTACACCAACCCCCACCCCTCACGACCAGTCAGCATATTCCTCCCACTCCCTCCGTCCCTCCCTTCCTGCTCCCCTATCCACCCTCTCAACCCTGCGTCTCATATCACACCGCCTGCCGATCCGCAAGTTTCCAGCCGGAATCAGCGTCGAGGAAGCGCGGCGCGAAGCTGTGGACCGGCAGGAAGCTGTTGCGGCAGGGAAGTACGCTTGTGTGATTAATGAGTGGGATGTAGACGAGAGGATTTTGAGAAGGTTGCAGAAAGAGGGTGGCGATGGTATCGGGTTCGGGTTCCGGATCAGGGCTGAGGGGTTAAGGGTGGATGGGAATGAAGCTGGTGCATGAGCATGATTCGCAAAGGTGAAGTGCGTTCTTTCCGCATCTAAATTGCTGAATATAATCGTCAACAAGGCCAATCGCTGAACGGGGCCGAAAGCAGAATCATAACAATGTGCAAACCCGCCGGTCGTGAGAACCTCGAGTGTCGAAATTGCTGAACCATAAACGCCAAGCGACCATTTTCTCCCTCAACGCTCAGCTCATCTCGTCATGTCATAGCGAGAAGAGTGAGCCAACTCAAACACTTCATCTTCAGCCGCCCACACCACCTCCGAAGGTGTCAGACTCTCAGCATGGCCCACCGCGCCAGGTTCGAGGCTCCACACCCGCCAAATCCGCCTCGGCTAATCTGCAGACTTGGCTCGCAGAGGCAGGATCGCATCCCTTTTCTCTACTCCGTCGCGTGCGCATCAGAGAAAGGCCCCACATCCCCCTTCCCACCCAACCCTTCATGCGACGGCACCCGACTCGCCCGCCTCGTCGCTTCCTCAATAATGTCGCTCAAATGCCCGTTCCCGTTTCCACCACCGCCCATCCTCCCTCCCACAACCGTCTTCGCCATGGAAGCGTACGGGTTCGGTCCACCCCGGTTCCCTCCAGCGCTTCCAACCGGTGGATGCTCGGAGGCGTCAAAGAACGGACTCTCGATCGGTTGCACCAGAGGCGCTGGGGCGTGGCTCATGAGGGCTTGGTTGAGAGAGTTGTTGATGAGGTGCATGCTTCGGCGGGCACGGGCGTGCTCGTCGTCGTCGCGCTCTGCGTCGTCTTCTTCGTCTGTGTCTTCGATTTCCGCCAAAGGAGACGAGATGGCGGGAGCGTGCCTGCTCTTCGTACTGGTACTGGTCAAGGTACTCGCGTCACTCGCTTGCCGCACGGGAAACCTTCCTTTCCCGCTGCCGCTACCGCTAGGGCCGCCGACGGTGACTTGCTTCGCCTTTCCCCGCAACGAAGAAGAAGCCGATGGAAGCCCTCCCTCGCCGGGCATGAGTACTTGCACACCCTTCCCCTTCCCACCCGCCGCTGCGAAATCGAGCTGCTCAGACGCATTGCCCGGCTCCTCGGACCCGGACTCCGAGCCAGCCGAACCCTGCGAATGCGAGCTCTTAATCGACACCATCCTAGGCGCGGCCCGCGCCACACTCGTCGCAGGCAGAGGCGGGGTGACAGTGGCTGTCGAATCCCGATACCCTTCCCCTGTCGAAAGCATCGAAGACCTCGCGAGGGAGGGCGTAATGGAATGCCGGGTGTACTGCGTATCCCTCATCCCAGCGGACCCGGACCGTATGGAGGAGGCGCCGGAGTAGGAACTATCTCTGAGATCTCCGGGGCGGAAAAACAGCATGTCGCCTTCGTTGCTGAGTGGGCTTTTAGGGGGTTGACCAGAGCGTGTCGCGGCGGGGATAGGTGGCATGGGGGAGTTCGCGTTGCCGAGTAGACTGTTATGTCCGGATCCGGTGCCACCATTCCCACCATTCCTGTTCGTCACGCCGGGGATATACGCAATCTGAATGATATTGCTCGCCCTGCTCAAGAAACTATTCGCCAGACTGCCTCTCGTCCGCGTACTCGCCGCATCTTGCGCATGCATCGCCGTGAACCGTCGCTCCTGCTGAGTATCCATACCCGCTTTCTGCCGCGCAATCTCATCCTCCTCTTCATCCTCCCCTTCCCACTCTCCCATCGCCAACCCCTCCCTCTCCTGCTGCTCCCGCCTCTTCTTGATCCAGAACCGCCAGACAAAGAAGACTATGAGCGCGATCGCCGCCACGCCGCCCACGACCCCGCCAGCTATGGCGCCGATATTTGGACCAGGGTTCGAGGGGGGCAGGGAAGGGTTCGCGATGCAGGTCATGTAGGCGCAAGTGTCGCAGTCGGCTGGGACGAGGGAGCAGATCTCTCCCTTTTGGCAGGTCGGGCAGGAGGGGGTGGTGTCCGGGCATTGGAGGCAGCGGGGGGAGAGGATGGCGCGGGGATGCAGGGGTGTGCCGAAAGACATGGTTCCCGGTTCGTTGAGGGCCATGTTGGTGGGTGCAAGTGGCCGTCGAGGCCTCAGTAGTGTTGCGCCGGGTCCGCGACGTCGTTGAAGTTGGGAGCCCTCCCTTCCTCGTCTTTGGTTCCGGGTGTGTGTTCCACAAAGCCGGGTCCAGTCCGTCTCAGCCTCGCCACCCGCGCCGCAATCCTCTTCTTTCCCTTTGTTAGCGGATCCCACTTCCACTACTCCAATATCGTGTCAAGCGAGTGGAAGTTCGATATAGCGAGCGACTGAAGTAGACGGTTGCTTGTAGCAGAGTGTACGGAGTAACAGGGCCTCGTAGATCATCCGTTCTCGACTCGCCCTCTAACCCTCTTTGTCCAAATGCAGCGGGAACGGGAACGGGGATTGTCGGCTCACCACGTGCGTCTTTGTTTGCCACTCGGGACCAACAACACTTGGACACATGTACACACACGTCCATTTTAACATGACAGTGGAATGCCCGGCCACCGCCTTGGGCTACACTTGCCTTCGAGGGTATGAGCGGGTACGAGGGCACACGACCCCCCAAAAACGGTGCCAGGACCCAGTACAGGACCAGCCCCCTATGTCCCGATGATGGTCAGCTCGAAGGACAGCCTCGAAACCGGCAAACCGACTCCAGCACTCTGACCTATGTGAGTGCCTTTGTCCACGACTTATAGTGGCTGGGTAGCCCATGAGTAGACAGACCCGACAAACACGACGTCGGCATGCCTCGACATGCAGTCGACACTGTCTTATCATGGAAGATCGACGTGCCATCTCTAGAATGAGAGACTGTTTCCGGTCCAGATCGTGCATCGCGAGCTGCCTGGCCTACACCACAACCTCAGCATACCCTGACTTTATCCCCCGGGAATTTGGTTCCCAGGCTTGATGCCAGCTAGAGGAGTGCCAAGAAGTGAATGAGGGCGGCTTAGTGCTTCCTGCGGCAAGGGCAGTCACGGTTGAGAAGATAGCAGAAATGATGGCCGAGAATCTGCTGTGACGGCACAGGAGTCTGCGTGAGTGCCTCACACATACGCAGATGTTGCCCCGAAGAACATGGTCGATCCAGCTACCTGCGAACAGACTCACGAACACTGAGCTTTACGCGATGAAATGGGTTTGTAGAAAGAAGCGTCATGCCACGCCAATTATGCAGCGCAAGCATCTGGTGAAGGCTGTCATGTTGACAATGAGCTAGTAATTTTGCTTACCTTGTAATACACCAATACAAGCGTTGTGTCGTAATAGATGTTATTGGAGTCACTCACTGGATGTATGAACGGTTGCGATGTGGCAGTAACGACTATGCTACTGCTCGACAGACTCCTACCTACCTTCTAGTAGAGAAACCACCAGGACGTCCAATGCAAGTCCCTCCGCCCAAGACTATTGTATCGGGACGTTCGACTGACGATATCGTCAGCTTCACAGAAGTATAAGCAAGACCAAGAAGCAGACCCCAAGTTCAGTCCTCTTTTGCCAGACCTCTCGTACATTGCCTGGCTACGGCCCTACAAAACCCATAGTACGCAGACCCAACTGCCAGGGATTCATGCAGCTAATTATAACAATCTCAACAGCAAACATGAAGTTCACGATGACGCTCCTCGCTGTCGCGATGCTCGCTGTCGCCTCCGCTGCGCAACCCATTGAATGGGACTGCAGCAACGTGCTCGGCTGGAGTCTTGGGAAATGTGAGTGGCCAGTGTCCTGACCAATAGAGATATACAGTTTTGAAAGATTGCAGTCTCGTGTGAAGCGTGAAGGCGAATCGGCCCTTTACCGCAATACATGTACGTCTTGACTCCGCATTTTGTGCTCTGCATCACATCAGCACCACGCCTTCGAGGGGTGAACAATGCACCGAATGGCCGCAGCGCCAAGGCGATGGCACACATATGCCCCGCAGAACGCCCGCCTTCTCCAAACTTTGTATAAAGACGTACATGTAAGCCGTCTTTTCCTTTTCGTGGCTGACATTCCAGCTACATTTTCGCCGCCATGCGCGGTACACTCGGATCATTATTGCTAGCAGGTGCGGCGGTTGCGGGGGCGGCAAATGGAGGTGAGTAGTCATCTATCAAGTCTAGATGCACGACAGTCTCCCTCTTCGACCACCGAGACATTACCTCGAGGCCGAGTACAGCAGCGTATCAGCTCGCTGTGGTCCGGAGACACATGTTTAGCGATGCCTACATGTACATGTACCTAGCGAATAGCTAACAGTACGATAGCCATCACCGCCGACGGGTCCAACTTCACATTGGCTGGTGACGGTGTCTCATACCTTTTCCATGTTGACCCGAGCTCCCTGGACCTCGTCTCCGACCACTTCGGCGGGCCTGCGACCGACTTCACGCCTCCAGCCAACATCTACGCTGGTGGATGGTCTGACGGGCTGACCAACACCCGCCGCGAGTTTCCCGACGTCGGCCGCAGCGATTACAGACTACCAGCGATCCACATCAAGCACGCCGATGGCGACACCGTCTCCGCTTTCACCTACCAGTCCTACGATATCACGGCTGGGAAGCCCGCATTACCCGGACTTCCTGCTACATATGGCAGCGACAGTGACGTCTCGACATTGACGGTGCGGATGTACGATAATTACTCTGATATCGAGGCCGTCCTATCGTATTCGATCTTCCCAAAGTATAATGCCGTTGCGAGAAGCTTCCGCATCAGCAACAATGGCACAAGCAATATCAGCATCGAACGTGCGGCGAGCTTCAGTGTGGATCTACCGAACCTAGATCTGAACATGATCGAGCTGCAAGGTGACTGGGCGCATGAGATGGTTCGTCTATTGTGCTGTCAGACGGTAGATGCCAGCTGATTCCTAGCAGAACAGGGTCGTCCGACCAGTCCAATATGGCGAGACAGGCTTCCGCAGCACGGAGGGCTACTCCTCCCATATACACAATCCGTTCATGGCTCTCATCTCACCGACCACCACGGAATCAAGCGGAGAGGCGTGGGGCTTCAACCTGGTGTACAGTGGCAGTTTCGCAGCAACCACGGAGCGCTTCTCGCACGGTTACATCCGGGTACTGCTCGGACTGAACCCCCTGCACGCTAGCATCCCAGTGGCGCCTGGCGATACTTTCCAAGCACCTGAAGTCGTCGCCGTCTACTCCTCCGAGGGCCTTGGAGGCATGTCCCGGTCTTATCATGACTTATATCGCAACCATCTCTCACGCTCGAACCACACTTTCCAGACTCGTCCAGTGCTGCTGAACTCTTGGGAAGGACTCGGATTCGAGATCAATCAGACCTCGTTGGACGCTTTGGCGCAGCAGACGGCCGATTTGGGTATTAAGCTATTCGTGAACGACGATGGTTGGTTTGGCAAGACGCCATACGCCCGCATCAACGATACCGCGGGCCTGGGCGACTGGATACCTAATCCCGACCACTTCCCGAACGGTTTGGGTCCGTACGTCGCCAGTGTTGACAGCTTCACCGTGGCCAATACGTCCGAAAAGTTGCAATTCGGTATCTGGATGGAGCCCGAGATGGTGAATCCGAACTCCACATTGTATACTGAGCATCCCGACTGGGTGATGTACCAGGGCAAGCATCCGCGAACTTTGACGAGGAACCAGCTGGTCCTGAATGTGGGTATGACAGAGGTGCAGGATTTCATCATTCAGGCCGTCTCCAACGTCATCAACTCGGCGAACATCCGCTATATCAAATGGTATCTTGGCACCAGAATCGCGCTGCAACGCGGGGACACACGCTGACTTTCCGCCCAGGGACAACAACCGTGGCATACACGAGATGCCCAGCCCGGCCGCCGATTACGAGTACATGCTCGGCCTTTACCGCGTGATCGACAACCTCACCACCACATATCCTGACATCCTATTCGAAGGCTGCGCATCAGGCGGCGGCCGCTTCGACGCCGGACTCCTGCACTACTGGCCTCAACACTGGACCTCGGATAACACCGACGCCGCCGACCGCTTAACCATTCAAATGGGCACCACTATCATGTACCCTCCCTCGGCCATGGCCTGCCACGTCTCCGCCATCCCCAACGGCGTCACCATGCGCAACATCTCGATCGAATACCGCGCCACCGTGGCCCTGATGTGCGGTTCCTTCGGCTTCGAGCTCAAGCCCGTCGACCTGAGCGCCGAAGAGCGCGCAGCTATTCCCGGTATCCTGGCCAACTGGGAATTGATCAACCCGATCGTCATCTCCGGGTCTTTCTACCGTCTCGCGCTGCCGGACGATACAAATTGGCCAGCCGCGCAGCTCGTGTCTCAAGACGAGACGACCGCGGTCGTGTTCGCGTTCCAGCAACAAGCGACGGTGAAGCCGGCTGCGCCTCCGCTGAGGATGGCGGCGCTGAATGCGACGGCGATGTACAGGAGTAATGCATTCAATGGGACGTACAGTGGTGCGACGTTGATGAATGCTGGGTTGAACTTGCCGTGGCAGGTGGAGGACTATCAAAGCATGCTGATCTATCTGTATAAGCAGTAGCAAGGCTTGGTGACAATGAAGATTGCCGGTTGTCCCCGTCGCGCCGTATTCTGCTAGGTTGCGGTATAGCGCGATAGGCGTCAGCGCAAACGAATGGGTCGAAGAGATGCTCTTGATCTTAGCTAGAGACCGCGCTCTTCGTAGTTGTGTCCAAGCGCATGGTATGTGGTATATTGCCTTACGGTCGAGACGCTAGCGGCAATGTTCATTGTCGCCGAGCCTTGCAGCAGGCGGCCTCCCAACAGCCATGGGCGACAAGGAAACCGTTTGTGCAATTATCTCTTGCAAGGAGATTTACAAGACAGACCGACTTCGGCCGGTTGCACTTCACCCGTAAACCCCGCCATCGCCATAGTACATGTAGTGTCACAGCAGTTTACACATACAACAGTGATCTAGAAGGCCGACACTCTCCTGCCATACTCTGCTCCCTTCCAACCCACATCTCCTCACAATGCCCATCCACGACCTCAGCAACAGAGTCGTCCTCCTCACCGGCATCGGCTGCATAGGCGAAGGATGGGGTAATGGTACAACCATGGCGACCCTCTTCGCCCGCCAGGGTGCCGTGATCTTCGGCTGCGACATCAATCTCGAGGCTGCGAACAAAGCGGCAGAGCAGATCCGGCAAGATCCGGACGTCGTCGGACATCCTTCGAGGAAGTCCGGCACTGGGTCGAGTGTGGTTGATGTGCTGCAGCAGAGTACTGTATGCTTTAACCCTATAGCATTGTGGTTGATATAGCGGTCCTGCCATGCTGATCGACCTGATGTAGGACGTGACAAAGTCGGATCACTGCAAAGCCTTCTTCGACGCCTGCATGGCTAAGCATGGCCGCATCGACATCCTCGTCAACAACGTCGGCAAAAGCGAGCCCGGAGGTCCAGCGGAGATGACGGAGGAAGTCTGGGATTACCAGACCAACGTCAACCTCAAGTCCGTATATCTTATGTGCCATCTCGTGCTCCCCGTCATGGAGGCTCAAGAGACTGGTGGTTGCGTTCTGAACGTCGGCTCAATTGCCGGGTTACGGTACATTGCCAAGCCGCAAGTCGCTTACGCCGCTACGAAAGCGGCAGTTGTGCAGTTCACGAAAGCCACGGCCGTTATATACGCGCAGCGGACCGGTGGCAAAGTGAGACTGAACACGGTCATTCCTGGGCTCATGGCGACGCCGCTAGTGTCCGTGTTGGCGGATAAATATGGTGGTGGTGATCAGGAGGGTTTCCGGAAGATCCGCGACGCGCAGGTACCCACTGGCAAAATGGGGACTGCTTGGGATGTGGCGCACGCAGGACTGTACTTGTGCTCGGACGAGGCGAGTTATGTCACAGGTCAGGAGATCATCGTTGACGGTGGAATTACGGACAGCACTGGCCGCATATAGCAGGCGAGTCCAGGCTTTCGAGGTCCAAGTTGGCTGTGCGTTCAGCCAGCGATAGGCTCCAGCAACTTCGATACAGTCACCACCTCGTACCCTCTCCTCTTCATCTCAGGCAAGACCTTCTCCAGCATCGGCACAGTCCAGCTGCGTCGGTCGTGGCAGATGATGACAGCTCCAGGCCTCAAAATGCCAAGGATGTGCCAGGCATTGACACGCCAGTACTTGATGAATGGGTCGTGCGGATAGATACTGCCCAGTACGGTCTTATACCCAAGACTCGAAGCCACATCCAGAGTCCGTTGGCTGAAGACGCCTGAGCCAGGACGGAAATGAAGGTCCGTCCGCGTCTTGCCTACTGTGCTGTATGCTTGCTTGATGAGGCCGTCAACTTCCAGGATCTGATCGTAGAGCTGGTCGCTGGGTAGAGAGATGCTGGGCTCATCGTGCATCGCGTGGTTGCCGAGTTCGTGGCCTTGCCTGACCAGGTCGTCCATAATGTTCTCATGCCCCGGAACTTGGCTGCCAATGACGAAGAAGGTGGCGTGGGCGTTGTTCGCTTTCAGTACATCCAGGATCTGGCTCGTGTACTGCGAAGGTACATCGTCAATGGTCAACGCCACGATCTTCTTGTCGGTCTGAATATGGAACAGCACGTCTGGGAAGTGGCGTTGGAAGTAGTTGATAACCAGTCCGGGTGGCTTGTAAATGACAAACGCCGGCAATAGGATGACCACAACAATCGCAACAAGGGTTGCTTGGATGGCCATCCGTGTCCGACGAGCTCTGCGGCGGGTCCAGCGGCCAGGGAGGCGGAAGAAGGGGTTGATGAGCGGCATCACGGTGTTGCCATGGTCA
>NAJQ01000937.1:0-11026 GCA_005059865.1 Friedmanniomyces simplex
GTTCAAAGTCATTGACCCTTCTCCCTTTATGCGGAGCCGGAATGGGCGGGACGTGTCGGCAGGGCCGGTGGGAACTTAGTGCAGGCACGGAGGAGGCGGAGGGGATCTTATATTGTGGGATGGCGCTGGTGTATTGGTGGGTGTACGGATAAATTGCACATACCAGTACCTCATCGCCACGCGCTGGCTCTCGCTACGACTTCTTACAATCCGTCTTGTGCAGGTCCCTACGGTCTCTCCGAAGGACTGCGCCTGGTTAGGACTAAATTTGGAGTTGCAAACAGAAGATGCGCACCGGTCCCATGCACCCATGGCTCACTCATTGAACTTACGTACTGAGTGCAGCTGGACGCTGAGTGGACGTCTTGGGAGTAGGAGGATTACACGGGTTGCACACTTTCTTGCCTGGTCACTCATGGGCCTTCGGTACTGGGTGCATCTGGAGGTTGAGCGGCCGGTTCGGGAGTGAACTGGTGGCAGTGGCGTGAGCCACACCGTGTCTCGTGCTTGCTGCACAACATCTTCACAGCTTCGAAGTCACCCACGCCCGGACCACGCGGGGGTGCCCGGTTCACCAGAATTGTCTGACCTTCGCTCCAAGTCGAATGCGGTGCTCTGTGGCAGTGACATGCATGCCAGTCACGTGATGCACGCCTTCTTCGATTTCAGAGCGTGAATCCTGTGTCGCAACCCGACACGACCACTGACCATCGCTGCATGCTTCAGGAAGCGTTGCTACGGCTATCTACGAGAACGATACGATGCACTGTGTGGGGACCAATTCATAAGTCCTTTTCGGTGGGCGGACGCCGACTTCTCAAATCACGTCGCAGCTGTCAAGGCACATCTCTATTCCGACCCCACAACATCAACACCACGAGGCGCAAGTGGAACCGCAGCTCCAAGAATGCACAGACCACAGGAACTTCGCCTGAAGAGCTCCAGCTCCACCTCGCTATCGGATCGCAAATGCCGCGCCTTCAGCCCCTGCATTGCGTCCGACAGCGGTCGCGGCGGCTTATTTAGCGTACCCGTCCGCCGAAACCCTTCCTTCTCCATGTTCTCAGAGTCCCACTGCACCACCCCACCATGTACCCCGTCCGGCTGGCTCACAACCACGTCCTCCAGTCGCACGTCTGCCTCGTCACTCCACACCCCCTTTCGATGCCTACCAGGAAGCCCGCCTTGATCGGGAAGCTGCGCATCATATCTTTCGCCACCGTTGCCGCCGAGGCCTTGCCCGTCACGCCGGCGGGAAGGCAGGCCACCACCACATCGTGCTGGCCGATCAGGCCGAAGCTGTAGCTGTTGTCCTCGCCCGCCATCTTTTTTACGCCGCCATGCTCTTCGTCCAGCGTCGCCTCCACTGCGGCCTTCTTCACGTCGAGGGCGCAGATGATGTCGACCGTGTACGACTCGCGAGGATGGGTCGGTGACCGCGTCATGTTAACGCCTGAAATGTCGTTTGTTCAAGGCTACCGTAGGTGAGCCATGCTGCGTGTCGATGAGGACAGTTGAGCCTTTCATCTCGCTCAGCTGGTACTGAGGTCTCAGCTTTGTGAGGAACGCCTCTCTGCTGCTGCGTCGCAGATGCATGATTGGTCTGCGCGGTGCCGCCAGCCTTTTGATGTAGCGAATCTCCACGTCATGTGCGCGGCGGCTCTACGCGCCCTTAGACGATTGTTGAACAGTTGTTCAATGGAAGTCAAGGCCTGTTCGCCTCTCCGTCGGACGGTGGAACTAGCTCAAGTGTGTGATGCATGCCACTGTTGTTCTATCGCCTAAGGCTGCATACCAGCGACGCCTGGAATGATAAGCTATACTTAGCACAGCGCATATGACACGACTTCTGTCGCGACAGGCCAAGGGGCGGCTGCACCACCATGTTGCGCTTCGAGCGTGCGGCAGGAGCAGCCGAACTGGCTGGCGAGCATTTCTGCAAGCCTTCGCTTCACACGCTTACAGGTACCGACCCATAAGGCCACCATCCCTGCCAAAGATCGCTCACGCGTTCAGACCGGCATTAGACTGGCTGCCGAAGATCCCTACGAACGATCTCTGTCTGCCAATCCATGTTTCAGGGGCGAAAGAGTCCCTAAGCAAGCGTCAGACAGCATCAAGCAGGCGACTGCCTATCGAGCTTAAGCGGAGCCTTCAACTTCGAAAAACACGGCAGGGTCACTATAGGCTCGACATCGGGTGCATCAGATGCGGGAAGAGACGGCAAGAACTTTGGCGTAATGCATATGTAGAGAGAGTGCGTGACTTTTGAGCGAAGTGCGGTCGAAGTGGAAGTATCTTGGGCCACTCCGCCAGCTAGGGTTCTCCGGTAGGTCGGGATAGAGTATACGTCAAAATGAACATCGTACAGAAGCAGAGAGGAGAGCTTGAGGTCAATATATACAGCAATCACTGCTGGCCTCTGCCAAGAAGCCAGTGAAGCCTAGGAAGGTTGCAGTACTCGAGACACCGTCCCACTTGCTGCTTGGTGTTGCACATGAGTGTGGCGATGCAAAAAGGCCGGTTCTAGCTGCGGCGAGGACTAGGAGGCAACGCCGTGGCGGATTTGCCTGAAAATCCCACATATGATAGAACTACATCGTCGGTATTCAACGCTTCAACAACCGTGTCAAGCCATCAAATGATTGTGGTGCTATCATCAATGGTAACCCCCATCCCCGGATTGCGGAGGCCCTGAGTGGCAGATCGCACAACAAGTTACTTCGACTTCACACGCTGCGAACATCAGCACTAGCGTACCGTCAGGGTCAAATGCACGTCAAAATGATCCTCAAATATCCCTGCACACTTTGCATCCCTTTTTCCTCTCGCCACGGCCAGTAAGCATGCCTTCTCTAACGCCAAAGACAATGGTGTTACTCTGGCAATGCATTACAACCCTAGCGTGTTGGAAGCATTCAACTCTGTGGAACACATTATGAGAGATGTGAACAATGGGTGATCTGACTTTCATCTTCAGTTCTGACTTACATCTTCCCGAACCTGACGATCCTGAAATTACCATGTGTACGATCCCCATTCGATTTGCTGCATACTTCCAAACTGACAACTATATTTCGAGTCGCCCTTGACGCACAATTGCGCTTCCTTGCCGAGGATTGGGCCAGTATAGTAACGCTTGCCGGTTGTAGGGCGTCTGCCCAGATATTCGTACGGTAGTGAAATTAGGGTTCGTTAAGTAACATGTGTCAGGCCTGATCAGAGGTTGATAGCTCAGACCTCTGGGTACGCCTGTAGTGTTTCGCAAGCAAGCGTTGGACAACGTCCCGTTTGCGCACTATCCGACGACTTTGACCGGATCCGCTTCGATTTGCAGTGCCAATTGGTGGCCCATCTAGCCGGCTTTGCGTTCTGGCTGTTGGACGATCAGCCCTGTCTGTTTCCGACCCAACGGCAAGGCTCGATGCACGATCATCGAACTTCAGAGCAGAAAGCTGTTCTCGTAGATGTTCGACGCGGGGCTCATGGTTTCCTTCTGCAACACAGAATCCATCTATTGCCCGCAGGTACATCTCTTCCGCTTCCTGCATCTTGCCTTGATTCTTGTAGAGGATGGCGAGGTTGTTGACGGTATCAAGGGTCGACGTATGCTTCGGGCCCCAGGCCTCCTCGTACCCTCGCAGCGCCCGCAGGTACATCTCTTCCGCTTCCTGCATCTTGCCTTGATTCTTATAGAGGACGGCGAGGTTGTTAACGGTATCAAGGGTCGACGTGTGCTTCGGGCCCCAGGCCTCTTCGTACCCTCGCAGCGCCCGCAGGTACATCTCTTCCGCTTCCTGCATCTTGCCTTGATTTTTATAGAGGATGGCGAGGTTGTTGACGGTATTGAGGGTCGACGTGTGCTTCGGGCCCCGGGCCTCCTCCTTCCCTCGCAGCGCCCGTAGGTATACCTCTTCTGCTTCTCGCATCTTGTTCTGGTCGGAGAAGAGGTCGGCAATGTCGTGAAGCCATTCTCCTATCTCAGGCTGCGTTGAGTCGACTTCTGGGAGAAATCGTAAACATCGTTCTGCGTGTTGCACTAGTCGTCTTTGTGTAGTCCATGGTTCCTTTGCCACCTGAGTAGGAACATGTTGACCTACCGCACTGACTGCGAACTTCGCTAATGTATCATCCCATTGCTTGTTGAGGACATGGATCGTCCACGAATGAACACAAGTGTGAATGCTATATCCGCCAGATTCCGTACTCCCTGTCAACGACGTGTCACTCTCGGCCAGGCCGTAATTGCATAGAATCCGCATTGTTTTGATGAACACCGGTAAGCTGTCCGTTAGGTCGCGCAGCCACGGCAAATGCTCAGCTTGTCCATCGTGTAGCAGTTCATACCAAAGATCCTGATTGCCGAAATAGCACCAAAGGACGAGCAACTTCGCGGACAGCTCGTTCTGCTCTTGGATACGCTCAAACGAAACCCGCCACGTCGAGTATAGCGTGCGGTCTTCGTATGTCTCAAGGCCGAGATCGTCTTGGTGTAGCTGCGCCCACGAGGACTCGTACAGGCGGAGGTATATCGCCACGCTTACGCTCGCTTGTTCGAGGTACGAACCGGTTGTCGCAAGCGCCAAGGGAAGTCCGTCCAACCTCCGGACAAGGATGTCTACACTATCTTGCGTGCTCTTAAGCTTCCGCACCGAGATCTTTTGCCCGTGCTTGACCTGAGAGGATCGCGTCGTGATGATCACAGACCCTTGATACGCGTCGGGCAGAAATCGATGGATGTCAACCGCATCCGGATCGTTATTGCCCGGTACTCTCGGATTGTCGTAGTTGTCATATATCGCCAGCCACCGACGGTTGTCAGAGTCACCGAGCCACGCTAGAACGGCATCCACTATTTCATCCAGACTACCAGTCAGATCAGTATCGCTCACGTGACTAGCAGAAGGGTGGTACCGCAGAATTCGCTCCGCGATCTTAGCAAAACTCTGCTTAACTGACGCCTCGTCTCGGATGTTCAACCAGAAGACAGCAGAATAGCTGTCCTTTTGTCGCTTGGCATACGCTACTGCCAGCTGTGTCTTCCCAATCCCGCCCAACCCGTTAAGGGTTACCGCACGACGAGTACCGTCGCCAACAAGTGCAGCATGCATGTGTTCCAGTTCAGCCTCCCTTCCAATGAGGTTTTCCACCCCTCTCATCCCCATGCCGCTGAACGGAATAGAGAAGTCACAACGTCTGGGACCTACACGAGTCGGCAAGTAAGGCATATGGAACCAAACTACTTCGGGGCCCTGACAATGCACTCACCTTGAAACTCATCCACAACCACCCTACGCAGCCGTGCCATCGCTTTGACCCTTCCTTCACCGTAGATCGGTACCATAGAAACCCCGCAGATACCCATCAGCGAGTACGCTTCATCCTCGGGTTTCTTTGTCTGTCGGCTCATCTGCCACAAGATTCGCTCTTCGATGCTGAAGGATGAGAGGGGACGGTCGCGTAGCGCAGCCGCAGGTATCCCGGTAACATCGCAGATGTGCCGTTCTAAGGTCATCTTATCCCCGATCTTCTCGCCCGCCTTGTCGTAGAATTCAACTAACTTGGGAGCAAGGAGCTCTTGCAGCGTCCAGCCACGTGTCAGCCATCGACAGCATCGAAAACCGGCGTGCGGAGTTGCGCTGTAGTCGCAGTCGGTCTGAGACGGCGTGCTCGACACGTCTGAAAGGTAGACATAGCACTTGGTGGCCTTTGCATACCACTGGTACATCGAAGTGATGGCAGTATTCAGCTCGACGCTGTTGGACTTGTCGATGCAGCATGTGTCCACCCAAAAGTATGTCTGTCCGTCCCGCCGAGCTCGCTCTGCGCAGAATGCGAGCTTCTTGTACCCATTCTTCTGCTTGCCAGTCCCATCGATGATGTCCGCGTAGGCCACCTCCTCTTCGGCCGCACCCCACGTATGTGACAGGATTGCGTACTGCGGAATGTCATCTTCGTCCAAGTCCTTAGTGAGTTCGAAACCTTGGCCCGTAAGACTCTTCAAGAGCCGCATCGCTGGTAGTGTAGGACGGCGAGCGACGGATCATAGGAACAAGGTCGCGCTATGTGAATTGTCTGTACAGCTGCCAGCTTCAGCCAGTGGGCTGTGCACGATGGCTGAGCCTCACTCATGCGGGCGCGCTCACAATCCCTTCGCACGCAAATGCTGCCGCAAACACCTCCGAGAGTGTTTGGAGCTACAACGGAGCAACACCGTGCGTCTTGCAAAGAGTGCTGAATCGTAGTTTCGTACTACGCAGGTCATCGTTCAAAGACGACTCCGCGCATTCGTTTCTGCTCCCGGATCGAGACCCTTGTCACGACCGAGCATGACTCGGAGGTGACTTTGTCGCACAGGTCACATGTATGCGAGTCATACAATATAAATATACGTTCACCTCCATCGTACAGACATCCTTTGAAAGACATTGTGTTACCATCTTACTCGGCTTAGACTAGCTCTCTGTACGCTACGCACATAACAGACTCTACCTTCGACTTCGGCAGTCGGGCCGCAGCAACAAGTATCCGCACTCTAGCTCGAGAGATAGCTAAAGAGAATTTGGACGTTAGACGAGGCTGTGTCCTTCACTATTCTCCTCTTCAACAACCCCCAAATCAGTGAGTGAACAATGCGCCTTGAGACTCGACATGTAGTGGGAACCAAGACGCCTAGTGACGACTCATTTAGGGTAATGAAAATAACTTCCAGATTGCGAATTGGGGTAATGCGAGTACGGTCTCGGCGCTCCTCTAAAGGTTACCTCCTCGTCTTCCACTGTGGCCGCTTTGGACAATGCTCCAGGGGCAGCCACATTAGCAGCTGCCTAAACCATTGTTTTCTTCGAGCTTCTTAGTCGTGACATGGTTCTCTTGCATTCCTCGGCAAAATACGCAGTGCACAGAACCTACAGACGAAGGCTACCGCTGCCGTTTTACGTCGCTTCATCATCGTTGTGATCTCGAGGACTTGGAGTGGTCGTATTCGAATTCGAATGGAATCTACTGCTAGGCGAATGCACAGTTGCCTCGGCGATACTTGCAAGAACGTCATCCAGCTTGACTCCTTTTCCTGATAAGCGGGGTCGTTGCTGCCTAGGTGGCGTCCCGTAGCGCAGAAACAATCAACGTCCGGAAGATTGTACAAGCAGGCTCACTTCACGCTCTTCGTCCCCCAACGACCGTCGTTTCGCTTCGTCCACCAGAACATCTTTCCAAGCACAACCTTCCTCAGAGTCCTGGGTGACTGAGGTACTTCCTATTCAGACCGTGTCGCACAACGAAGCGCATCGACCTTCCACCTCATCGGAGACTAAGCCGTATCATATCTGCAATGGCGGCCCCACAGCAAGTCCACCGAAGTACAACATGCCACTGCAAAGCCATCCGCATCACCTTCCCACCCCTCCGTGAACCCGCCCTCGAATGCCTCTGCTCCATCTGCCGGCGCTACGGCGCGTTCTGGGCGTAATACAAACCAGATGAAGTCCACATTGAAGGCGATGCAACAGAGGCGTATGTGTGGGGCGATAAGACACTAAGCTTTAATCGTTGCAAGATATGCGGGTGTATGACGCACTATATGGTAGTGGGCGATATGGAGCCACGAGTAGCTGTCAATTGCAGGATGCTGGAGAGGGAGGAGTTTGATAGGCTTGAGAGCGAGCAGTGTGATGGGGAGTAGTGGTGGCGAGCAACGAGTGTGGAAGTTGGCCCGAAAGGTTGCATTCATACAGGTTGACCCCTGGAAGTACTACACTGAAAACATGCTGCTAGTTCATCACTGCAGAGAGTACATGATCATGTACTGCTTTACCGGGGATCGTGGTCCCAGCCTCGCCGTTCTCTGTATGTGCGATGTCGTTGACATACCCAGCGGTGAGTCTTCCGGAATCAACGAACAGTTAGAAGCAGTAAGCCGAGGGGCTTGTATTGGCTGTGGTTGGGCCTATGGCATATCGGGTCCCTTGCTGTATCTCAGGGATTTGCGTTCTTAGAAGGAGAAGGAGAGATAGAAGAAGACATACCACGCCGAGAGGCGGTGTGCCGATAAAGCCACGGGCACGCCGACTTTTTGTCGTGCGAGATAAATAACGCCGCCCACGGGCACTTGCTTGATAGGCTTGACCTATACGAGGCTGTACGAACTCCTACCACCCTTTCATCCTCTCCATCTCCTCCCTCGCCTCCGCCATTTCGGCCTGACTCGGCATATTGACAACCATCAAATACAGCACATCCTGCCTCATCAGCCTCTTCACCGCGCCGATTGCGCCTTGTTTTTCCCCTCCACCACGCTGTCCACGCCGACTGAACTTCTGGTAAGCGGCGGCCGCTGCACCACCGCCGTTACTCGAAACCCGGCGAGGTGAGTCATTGTAGTAATCGTCCCGCTCGCAGCGCCCGTCGTACGGATCCTCAAACCACCTGCCCCTTGACTCGCGAGCATGCAAGGAAACCGACCGTCCATACGTCGCCGACGAACCACCCCCACCCCGGTCCGTCGCTGCATTCACCGCCGCCCCAATCAAACCCCCGATCAGCCCGCCCGGTCCACCCTGCCGCCTTACATTCCGTAACTGCCCCAGCGCGCCCACGCCCCCCGCCCCACCATCCCCATACAACCGGTCCTGCTCCGCGAGAAAGTGCTCGTGCCGCCCCTGCTTCCTCCGACTCAGCTGCCGCCCCTCGTCCATCCGCCGCTCATAACCCAACACCCGCCTCTCGTCTCTGCGGTAGCGTCTGTCAGCCCCACGATTTCCCAGCTCAGGTACTCCTCTCCCACCCGTCGCGAGACTAATGAGACCCGCTTTGCCCTGATACATGGGGTGATTCGGGTCCGCGAGTCTCGACCGGAAGCTGCGCTGTTCCTCCGGCAGGGCGAGATTGGACCGCGGATCGTCTCGCGCGTACTGCGCCTGTGCCCGGCGATCGAGGTAGTCGGCGAGGAAGAACTTGGCGTCCTTGGCCTTGTTTTTGAAGGTCTCTTCCGCTCCGTCTCGGGCGACGGCGTTGTCGATGTCGGGGAAGATGAGGGGCGCGGCTTCGGGCAAGAGCATGCTACCTCGCGTGCTCCCTGAAGCGACACGGAGATCCCTCATCCTCTCGCTCATGCCGCGGCCGCTGGAGCCTTGCTCTGAGAGTGTGCCGGCGTACTTCGCGATAATCTGGTTTGTCGACATGTCAATCTTCTCGCCGCGCAAACCGAAGGCGTTGCTGAATTGATTGGCATCATCATCACTCTTGTACTTCATGATGAAAGCGTACAGGCCAGCAGGCTTGAAGAGGTCATCGTTCATCCTGTCGAGGAAGTTGTTGGTCCGCTGCCGACCTTGTGCCTCGGCGCCCACTCGAGCAGCGACCTGGACAGCTGTGGTGACGGCCATGGCTATCACGGACGGCGCCAGCCCAGCAATAGCGGCCGATACCGCGATCACGGTAAAAACGGGCGAGGCCTGCGACGACTTGTAGAAATTGTCGAGGAAGCTGAGGAAGGTGGCTTGATCGATACCGGAGTCGGCCAGCGCGGGGGCATAAGCGCGGACAAATCCACGAGCCTTCTTGCGCGGGCGTCGCTGTGGGATGATCACCGGCAGAGGGAGGGCATGGCGGACCCTTGGCACGTCCGGAGCGGCTCTGCTGGTGAGCATGACGTCCCGGGCCAGCTCATCGGCAGTGCGGTAGTTCGTTTCGCTCTCCTCGTATGAAGGCAGCATCTCATCCAGCTCCCAGTCCTCTTCGTCGTCTTCGACAGACAGTGAGTCGTCGCTGTCGTCATCATCTTCTTGGTCCTGGGACAGAGCGCCCTTCTTGTCATCGCGGGCAGGGCCACCAGAAGCGAGGACTCGGTGGCCGCTGTTGCCCGGCAGCTCGGCAGGCGTCGTGTAGGCATCCAGGGAGCGATCCGAGCCGCGGGGTGCCTGTGGTAAAGTGGAGGGCCCAGAGTGGGAAGCCTGCTCATCCTGGCGGGAGTTTTCCCGTGACAGCCTCTGCTGCTTTTGCTGCTTGCGGTGCTCGCGGTATTCCGCTGCCACACCGACGCCTTGGGTGACCAGCCCGACTAAGCCGCCGCTCCTGATGCCGGACATTGCTGCTGATTGAGGACAGGGTAGGGGAGTAGGAAAGCTGGGATGGCTGTGTGCTTGGTAGGAGGGAGTTGGTGGTGAGGATGTAAACATCTCCTCGCCGCAAGCAGAGCTTTTCAATGGCTTGAAGTGTGATAACAGAGCGCAACCTTTGCCGAATGCGGAAGAGGGAAGTGGGGAAGGAGCGATTGGGCGGAGCGCGAAGCAGGATGATGAATGGAGAGGACGGAATTCGCTTGCCTTGCTCTCCAATCCGCGCGCCTCAGCGTGACATGTAGGATACGCGGGTGCTGGCGCGAGTCATGATGCTCAGCTATCTAAGCTGTCTCAGCTATCTCAGCGTTTGGCGACGACGGGGGATCTGCTTCCGCAGTGCAGCAAGGGCTCGAGGAGGAGGCTGTGCACGCGTCTGCGCACTGAATCCTGGAAGAGGGCAAGTGCTGGGCGAGGCGCGGGTAGTGGAGCTTGGAGTCGACAGGCGAGCGCGCTTCATTCGCTCCATTCGACAGTCGACGTTGCATTGCTGCGGTGGATGGAGAATGGTTGATTGACGGTGGATGTGGGAGAGAAGAAGAGAAGAGTGCGTCGAGGCTTGTGGAGAGAATCCGGAATGCCTCAGGTTTTGAGAGCCCGGGCCGAAGTCAAGCCGAAGCCGATCTGGCGTCATTGTTGACCTCCGCGACGCGCTCTATCACGCGACTCTCTCTCCCAGTCATCAGGCGAGCATCCGAGCAGCACTTCCACCGCTCGCTTGTGATGGCTCTGCCCTCCTCGCCCCCATTGTTAGCCGACGACGATGACTCGGATCTCCCGTCTGCCCCAAGCCTCCTCTCTCTACCCACCGGCTCGTACCACCGGAAACGGCAGCACTCCGACTACGACAGCCTGAGTAGCGACCCCCTCTTCTCCGACACTACCGAGGACGACGAGGTTCAGGATGC
>NAJQ01000938.1:0-11022 GCA_005059865.1 Friedmanniomyces simplex
TATGAGACGTTGCGTTGGTGGTTCGATGTGGAAGCAAGAGTAGCGGGTTTGAAGACCGAGGAGAATGGTATCACGCTGCATGACGTCTGCTACCGACCTACGGGCGAGTCGTGTGTGATTCAATCCGTGACGCAGTACTTCGATGGCGAATTCGATAATCTGGAGAAGGAGGGCTGGGCCGAGCAGATACAGGATTGCGTGGACAGTCCCGTGAACTGTCTCCCGCCGTTTGGACAGCCGTTGGCTATCCAGCGGCTACTCGGGGGTTACAACTACAGCTCAGAGCCCATCACGGAGGCGAAAGCTCTGGTCGTGACGTGGGTGGTTAAGAACCACAACCCGAGTGAGGTGGAGGCGTTGAAGAAGGCGGAGGAGTGGGAAGCTGCGGCGCAGAGCTTGCTGCTTCAGGTCATGGACGAGGCGCGCGACCGTGGCCTTCGACTGTCTTTCAACACCGAGATCTCCCTCGAGCAGGAACTGAACAAGAATACTAATACCGACGCCAAGATCGTGGTCATCAGCTATATCGTCATGTTCATCTACGCTTCGCTCGCCCTAGGATCCACCACCGTTACGGCGAGCATGGTGCTCCGGAACCCGAAGCAGGCGCTCGTGCAGAGCAAGTTCTCTCTGGGTGTGGTGGGGATCCTGATCGTACTCATGAGTGTCGCGGCTTCCGTGGGCTTGTTCAGTGCGATGGGCGTCAAGGCTACACTCATCATCGCGGAAGTCATCCCATTTCTGGTGCTGGCAGTGGGCGTGGACAACATCTTCCTGATCGTTCACGAATTCGAGCGAGTCAATATCTCGCACGCTGATGAGGCCGTGCCGGAGAGAGTCGCGAGAGCTTTGGGACGCATGGGCCCGTCCATCCTGCTAAGCGCGATGACCGAGACTGTCGCTTTTGCCTTGGGAGCCGCGGTCGGTATGCCCGCTGTCCGCAATTTCGCGGCCTACGCGGCGGGCGCGGTTATCATTAACGCCCTGCTGCAGGTCACGATGTTCGTCGCTGTACTAGCCATCAACCAGGAGAGGGTTGAGAGCGGGCGGATGGATTGCGTGCCATGCGTTCGGCTCGACAAGAAAATGGACTCCTCCGGGATGCCGAACGGTTTCGGCAGCGCTCCGTTCTCCGGTGTGGAAGAGGAAGGGTGGCTAAGCCGGTTCGTGCGCAAACGGTACGCGCCTGCTCTGCTGGGGAACAAGATGCGAGTAGCGGTTATGACGCTCTTCCTTGGGTTCTTCGCCGTGGGCATCGCGTTGCTGCCGGAAGTGCAGTTGGGGTTGGATCAGCGGATCGCGATTCCGACCGGCTCTTACTTGATTGATTACTTCAACGATCTTTATGCGTACTTCGGCGCCGGACCACCGGTGTATTTCGTGACGAGGGGGATGAACGCGACGAGTCGGCACGCGCAGCAGGAATTGTGTGGGCGCTTTAGTACGTGCGAGGCTTTCAGCTTGGCGAATATTTTGGAGCAGGAGAGGAAGCGGCCGGAGCAGAGTTTTATTGCGGATGCGACGGCGAGTTGGGTGGACGACTACTTCCACTGGTTGAACCCGGAGCTCGAGGAGTGCTGCGTTGATGGCAAGACGACGTGCTTCGCAGATCGCGACCCGAGCTGGAATATCTCATTGTCCGGGATGCCCGAGGGTGAAGAATTCGTGGAGTACATGCTCCGCTGGCTTGACTCGCCTACCACACAGGATTGCCCGCTCGCCGGACAAGCGACCTACGGGGATGCAGTGGTCGTGGACGATAAGTCCCTGACCATCCCTGCAAGCCACTTCCGGACCGCACATACCCCCCTCCGAAGCCAAGAAGATTTCATCGCCGCCTACGCCGCCGCGCGCCGCATCGCCACCGAAATCTCCGACAAGAACGAAGGCATCAGCGTCTTCCCCTACTCCAAATTCTACATCTTCTTCGACCAATACGCCTCCATCGTCCGCCTGGCTACAGCCCTGGTCGGCGCAGCTCTCGCCTTCATCCTCGTCATCGCCACCACCTTACTCGGCTCCCTCACCACCGGCATCGTCGTCACCCTCACCGTCGCCATGATCGTCGTCGACATCGCGGGCACCATGGCCCTCGCCGGCGTCTCCCTCAACGCCGTCAGTCTAGTCAACATCGTCATCTGCGTCGGCATCGGCGTGGAATTCTGCGCCCACATCGCCCGCGCCTTCACCATCCCCTCCCCCTCCATCCTCGAGCGCGCGCCGAGTTCGCTGAGGGGAAAGGAGGCCAGGGCCTGGGCGGCGCTGGTGAATGTGGGCGGGAGCGTGTTCAGCGGGATCACGGTGACGAAGCTGCTGGGCGTGTTCGTGCTGGCCTTCACGCAGAGCAAGATCTTCGAGGTGTATTATTTCCGCGTGTGGTTGGCGCTCGTGGTGTGGGCGGCGTTGCATGCGTTGGTTTTCTTGCCGGTGGCGTTGAGTATGTTTGGGGGGAGAGGTACGTTTTGACAGCACGTGTTCGATGGTGATGAAAGTTTACTTGCTGACTTTGATGTGTAGGATATATCGACCCCGAGAGCGACGGCGGGCTGGAGCAGGATCTGGCGGGGAGGAGGTATCGGGCGCTGTTGCCGGAGGAGGAGGAGTATGATAGCGATGAGTACTAGGAGGTTGTTAAAGTGTGCGAGGCACAGAATGTTTAAGTCTGAGAGCGTAGCATAGCAAAGGCATGGCTTGACATGGCATATGTCAATACTAGGTACTTATCCGGCATCTTCAACGAATCTCGTGCTCTACAGCCATTTTCGGCATCTCATTTCGGCTAGAGCCCGTCGCCAGAGGCTGTGTTCTACATCGCTCGTAGGCGTCGCCGCCGCCGCCTTCAACAGCACAGCGTGACCCACCGCTCGTAACTAAATATCAGACTCCCGGGGTGGAGCGACAAAGCGAGCAAGCATCCGAAGCATCTCGCTCCATCGGCCTATGCTTAGAACGAGATCAGAGATCAGAGATCACCGGCGCAAGCAGGCAAAAACAGCCCACAACCACCCCCCCCAAGCCTGTCCGCCGTCATGGGAAGAAGCCACGGGATGCCGCTCTCCGCACCAGCTGAAACCAATCTCGCATGCCCGTTCCACCCCCGCGGCAACCGTTCCGCTGGCTCCCAGAAGGCAAAGGCGGGACTTTCGCCGTCGATGCGAGTAGCAAGTACCCTGTCGAGCACCTGACTTACTTTGGGACGTACGACTGCCATACCTGTGTCGGCGTCTGGTGGCCTATCGACGGGCAGCGGTGTTTTCTGGCGCATATCAATTGCAGTTTGATTGATATCTGGGGAGCAGTATCCTGGGTAGTTCGAAGCGGGGAAGAGGCTGCTCGGATCAAGGGTGCGGTGAGGAAGTTGTTGGATGAGGAGCGGAAGCAAGCGGACTGGGGCGAGATTTCGGCGGAGGGGAAGAGGGGGGTTGTGCTTGTTTGTCCGAAGATGAGTACGGGTGCGTCTGACGAACGGGCTGAGCGTGGTGGGGAGAGGACGTGCGTCGGGTACTTTGTCGTGGAAGCCATTAGGGAGTGGCTAGGCGTTTCGGAGGTAAAGGTCGACACGCAGCATTGCGGGTTCGTGGTCAAGCACCCGGATGGTTCGGTGGCGCTGCTTTCGCGGGACGATGTTGAGGGCATCAAGGGCGGCCTCCTGCAGCCGCAGGTGTGGAAGCGGTGGGAGGAGAAAGGGCCGAATGTCAGCTCGTGGACCATGGTACTCCCTAGGAGCTGACAGGTGTAGTCTGATGACTCCGGCAACGATGCATCGATCCTTTGGCGCGGCCAGGGCGCGTTGGTACATATCCATGGTTGGTGGGCTACCGAAGCCGATGCAGTCTCAATTCGCCCACCTCACGGATACCTCATTCACAGTCCTGCTGGAGAAAGTCATATCTGCAATAACACTCCAACGTCCTCTCACACACCCCGGCCCCGAAAAGTGACACAGCCCAAACGCACACTCTCTGCACCGACCCTCCCTGCTTCTTCCCCCAGACCCACCGCTCAACCAAACACCCAACCCCAAACCCCACAAACAGCGCCCACACCTGCAATCCCAGTCGCCACGGCTTCGTACTAATAGGAGCACTTGCCCAACCATGCCAGACACCCGTAAGGCAGAAAGCAGCCACCACACCCACAGCTCTACTGCCCGTAGCTTTGCGTGCAGGTTTGTAAGCCAGCGATTGCAAGAACGGCGAAGCGCCGGCATGCCAATTGGTACTCCAGAACTCGCTCAACGAGCCAGCGGCGAAGGGACGGTAGAATACGGGTTCCGGGCAGTAGGGGTGGAGGAGGGTGTGGACTCCTTCCAAGCCGTATTGGATTACCATTAGGAGGACCGCGCATTTGGTTGCTGGGGAGGGGAGGAGGATGGCGAGAGTGGGGAGTAGGATGATAGGACCGCCGGTCCAGAGGAGTCGCTGCTTGCGGTCTGAAGCGGTATTGGCACTGGCGTTGTCTGGGCGGCCTTTTTGCTTGACGGCGATGTCGAAGCTGCGATATCTCATTTCTGTGAGGAGGAGCCAAGCGTACGCCGTCAGGTCTCGGTACGTTCGCATAGGAGCCGGTTGCAGCTCGGTATTGTCGTCCCGTCTGTGCTTTCTGACGAGTCTCGTGGGCGGCTCTTCCGCCTTCGTGAGTCCGAGGTCGAGTAACTTGCATGCATAGAAGAAGCAGAGGACCCTCAGCCCGCATTGCAGCAAAGGGTCCGCGGCGAGCATCCAGGTACTATGGGGCGTGACGAGCGTAGAGACGGCGGAGATGGAGGTGAGGGCGCGTATAACGCGCTGCAGCGCCTTCGAGGCCTTGACGTCCTTGGCGTCATGGGAATATGGGGGTTGACGGGATCGCTTGTAGGCGAGCAGGTAGACCACGCAGACGTGAGAGGCAACGATGCTCAGGATGGCCAGGGGCGCCAAGAGACTGGTGTTGGAGGGCATGCTGAGGGTAGGTTCCCTGTGTGTTAGGCGCCTGATGCCGCCGTCGCTTGGGAACATACATATCACATACATATATCATTGACTTCATAGAGGGCGCAGCTATGTTCGGCAAACGCCGAGTGGGAGATTGTACGAAGACATGGCTACGTTACCCACGGTCATATTGCCGGGAGACGGTCGTCAGACTCCAGATACATGTATGCGCTGGCATTCAGCCCAGACAATCAGACATGTACCTTGACATAAAGCTGAGCTGAAGTGGGACGGGAGTTGCGACGTCATCGTGCCTGCCTCGTGTTTCAGAAATGCAGGTGCCCCACCAGCATTGCGGTCAGGAAAGCTTCCATTGAGCCTCAATACAACACACTTTCCTCTCTCAGCAGAAATCCCCACAAACCCATATCACAGACCCTCAACATGGACCGCCCAAACAAACCCTCCGCCATCAGCCCGTCCGGCACCGGCCCCCAGCCCAGCGTGCACTCCGAGCAAGGGCGAGTCATCGCCTCCCTACCCACCGGCGACTCGGTCGAAGTCCTCCTCTACGGCGCGACGGTAGTGAGCTGGAAAGCCAACGGCCGCGAGAACCTGTGGGTCAGCGAAGCGGCGAAGCTGGACGGCAGTAAGCCTGTCAGAGGAGGCGTTCCTATCGTCTTCCCCGTACGTACCATCGCCCTCGCCGCCAGTATCGAGCCAGTATCGAGTATATGATAGTATGACATTGCTAAACGTATGCAGTGCTTCGGTCCTCCACCCAAAGACCACGCCACCTCCGCCCTCCCGCAACACGGCTTCGCGCGCAACACCACCTGGGAGTACCTCGGCAAGAGCTCCTCCGAGTCTGGCAAACTCGCGTCCGGCGGCGACGACAGCGTGAAACTCGATTTCGGCCTGTCATCTTCCCAGCTCAGCGAGGACGCGAAGAAAGCGTGGGGCTACGATTTCGCGCTGGTGTATAGCGTGACGCTCGCAAGAGATGGGTTGCAGACAATGCTGAATGTGCAGAATAAGGGGGACAAGGCGTTTGAATTCCAGATGCTGTTGCATACATACTTCAGGATCGACGTACGCTTGGCCACCCATCCGTTATTATTTGGTGGGTTACTGATTGATTGCATGCAGAATATCTCCAAAGTCGCCATCAACGGTCTAGGCAGCACGACCTACATCGACAAGGTCCTCAACGCCACCGAGCAGCAACAGTCCTCACCCTCCCTCCAAATCACCGGCGAAGTCGACCGCGTCTACAAGTCGATCAAGCAGGACACCACCTCGATCACGCAAGATGGCAAGTCCCGGCTCGACGTTACTCGCGACGGCCTCTCAGATAGCGTGGTATGGAATCCGTGGATCGAGAAGGCAAAGTCGATGGGTGATTTCGAGCCGAAGGATGGGTACAAGAAGATGGTTTGTGTGGAAGTCGGCGCGGTGGATGGGTGGACGAAGTTGGAGGCGGGGGAGACTTTCGAGGGAGGGATGATTGTCAAGAGTCATGCTTGACTGTCTCCAGGGGTGGGGAGTGGTGGTACGAGGTTAATGAGGTTATGAGTGAGATGATGAGACGCGGGAAAAGCATGGGAATGGGCGTGAGATATAAAGGGTGTGGGTAAGCATAGCGATTCACTCATCGTAACCAAGATAGTCACGCGAGGCTCGAATCCCCTTCACATAAGATTCAAAACGGTAACGAACAAGCCAGCTTAGTGACCCGTCACGTACAGCAGATGCCTGAAATCCAGACCTCATTCCTTTCGTAACACGAATTCCCTCTGCGACTTCACAATTACATGTACGGATGAACATATCTCAAACAAAGCGCGACAGCAACAGGTTGCAAGAAACCGTTTGCACCTCATCAAAACCAGGTCACCAACAAAGCGGGCGAAGTGAGTAGTTGCCCAAATTTCACGTCTTGCGCTGTAGCTGACTTGCCAAGGCTCGACTTTCAGCTCGCACTTACGGGTGCTAGTCGGCAGCGCCGGGCAAGAATTCGTCATCCACAAAGACCTCCTCGCGCGTAAATCCACGTTCTTCGCGGCGGCAGCAGCATAGCGGTGGGGTATTTCCAAGGACATCGCGCTCCCCAAGGATGACCCCGCGCTCTTCTCCGACTACCTGCTGTGCCTGTCTGTACCTGGGCACCGTCCACATGCCCCCCACGCACGCGGTGATCCCGCCGGAGAAGAAGCCCAGGTGACGCACATTCTTCGACCTCTACGTCCTCGCCGACAAGCTTGGCGATCCAGCGTCGACGAACATCATCATCGACAGCATCATGGCGTGGATCGATGCGAAGAGCGCGGTCAATCCCGCTGCGCTGCGTGGGTGCATGGCCTTCGCCCCCACGGCCGCGAACTTCGTTGCTGCGACGCTACCTCGTGCACCACTACATCCACGAGGGTCGACATGGACGAGCGGGACAGAGGCATCCATCCTTGACAATGCGGCGGAGCTCGGACTTACTGGGTTTGGTTCCGCGTTGTTGATGGAGTACTCGTACATCAAGGCCGAGAGGTCTCCCAAGACGGTCACGGCTGCTTTCAGTCGGAAGAATAGTGGGCGCGGGAAGTGCTATTATCATCAGTATTATGAGGAGTGCCCGCCGTGCGCTCGCTCGTGATGGGCAAGATCTCGGCCATGCTGAGGGAGATGGGGAAGAGCTGGGCTTACTGCCATGGATGGAGGCTGCGAGCGGAGTCTTGGTGGGCTGGGGCGTATGTCAAGGGAGACAAGCTTGGAGCCGAGACGGTTTACGTTCGAAAGCAAGCTACCTGACCATTCGATTTGTCCGGCCGCTGATATAGATCCTCGGCGAGAGCTGGTACGTGAGGAACAGTACCAAGCACACAGTCCCTTTGTACCTCGTTTGTCTCAGAACGAAGCTGCACTGACCTGTAGAGTCTGCACTATCTTCTGTTCACAAGTTCACTTGGCGGCACTTGTGAAAGGCCGAATTGTTCACATCCGCAAACACCTCGAAACACTTGGTCACTTCCAACGATGAACGAAGTACCAAAGCTGCCTTTGCGTTTCCTTACCTGTTTCGACTCTACCCGCTTCGACATAACCCACTTCGACATCGGATTCACCCCAGAAGTCACGGCGTGGTGTGCGTCGACGCCTGTGGCTATGGAGAGGTGAGCCCGCCTCTGGTGATGACCGCACTGACGCAAAGCTAATGCTCGACAGAGCTGATCTCATGGAGCACATCATAGTGGCCGTTGGATGGGAGAAGCAAACCTTTACTATGCACAAGGGTCTGCTCAGTCGCCACTCGGACTTCTTCAAGACCGCTCTCTCGGCTCGATGGAGCCGCGGGAACAACAGGCCCATCGAGCTGCCAGAGGATGACCCGAGCGTCTTCGCTACATACCTGGTCTGCCTCCACAAAGCCGGGAACTCCCCCGAGAGCCCCAAGTGAGGAGAAGAACGATGGTACAGGTTGGTGGACCTCTACGTCCTGGCCGACAAGCTGCGGGATTTGAAGACTGCCAATCTGGTCGTCGATGAGATCCTCCGCTACAGCGACGAAAGCGAGGAAGTCCCGTCCTGCAGTCTGATCACAATGGTGTTGGAGGACACGGCGGACGGCTGTCTTTTGAGGAGACTCTTCGTGGATTACCGTCTGCACGAGGGAGTCGATGAGTTCCCGGTCATAGGGTTGCAGGCGCTGCCGCGGGCATTCCTCTTGAGCTTCTTTTCGGAGCACGGGAGGTTCATGAGGAGTGGAGAGGCGTGCTTCAGTGTCGAGGGCGAGATGCACCGGAAGTTGAGCAGGGATGTGGCAAGGTGTCATTATCATCAGCATGACGAGACGCACCCGGTGGAGGAGTGTGGTATGGGAAGGCACGCGGAGAAGATGGCTTGACAGGTGCTGGGTGATCGAACGTTCCGGCGTGCGCCTGTCATCCGCCAGAGCAGCGGTCCATCTTGTCGGTGGAGGTTTGCCGCTAGAAGAAAGATTGAAACGAGCGATGAAGCAGACTGGTCAACGTCAGGTCTGGAGGTTCGGTGAGAGGGAGAGAGTATGTGCCAGCGTTCACAGGTGGAAGTGTGGATGTATAGCAAAACGAGCCATCGAGATGCTTCTTAGGAATCTGATGTTGATAGCTGTTTGACCACGAGGTTGTTCGACGGGATTTGCCGCATCGCTTGCACTTGCCACTGATTGGACTTCCCATTCCATCTCCTCCTCCTCATGTCTTCAACGCCCAACGCACCCACGCGGCCGGGCACCCTCCCCAGGGTAGTGCTGTATGCCCAGACTCACCACAAACCCCATGGCGGACCGCCCATCTCGCTACTACCGCTCATCACGAACAACACCGGCGTAACGCACATCATCATCGCCGCCATACACATCAACGGACCGGGCAATATCACGCTGAACGATGATCATCCGGACCATGAGAAGTTCAACACGCTGTGGGGGGAGGTGGCCTGGTGTCAGGCCAGCGGTGTGAAGGTGTTGGGCATGCTTGGTGGAGCAGCGAAAGGCTCGTTCGCACGGCTCGATGGAGACGATGCCGCAAGCTTCGAAGCGCATTATGCGCCGTTGCGGGAGATGTTCCGCAAACACAGGCTGGACGGCATAGATCTGGATATTGAGGAGCCTACCTCTATACCAGGCACAGTCCGCTTGATCGATCGGCTGCGTGCCGACTTCGGTCCATCCTTCCTTATCACACTGGCCCCTGTTGCTACCGCGTTACTTGTTGGCCAGCCTCACCTCTCCGGGCCGGCCTTCAACTACCATGTACTGGAGCAAATGCGCGGTCGCGAGATTGCCTGGTACAACGCGCAGTTCTACAACGGCTGGGGTGACGCGAGCACTACCTTTTGGTACGAAGCGATCATAGCAACAGGCTGGGTGCCCGAGAAAGTGGTCGTTGGCCTGCTGACCAACCCAACCAACGGCCCATCGGGCTACGTGGCACAAGCAGAGATAGACCGCGTACTCACGGTCATGCGACATCGGCATCCGAACTTTGGCGGCGTGATGGGCTGGGAGCACTTCAACGCGCTGCCGGGCGGCACTGAACGACCGTGGGAGTGGGCAGCGCATATGTCGCGGGTGTTGCACGCACCACTACCGCCTATGCCAGCGCCACAACAGCAAACGCCCATTCGACCGTACGGGCACCCGTTGATACCGCCGCCAGCGCCACACCCTTACCCCGCGGAGAGTGTGAAGACATTGCAAGATCTAGGATTCTCGCAGCAACAAGCTGTGGCAGCCTTGAACTCCACGAATGGCAACGTTGACTATGCTGCTGGACTGCTATTCCAAGACTGAGCTAGATACCCTCAAAGCTCACTAGAAATGCTCGACCGAGCGGATCATCTTCAACCGCTTCGCACCACTATCTCTCTTCCCAGACATCAACTTCGACAGCCCACTGCTCAGCCTCTGGCTCAGTCTCCGCGCCGGTGTAGGTCCTGGCTGTCGCTCGAAGGTCGTGTCTCCGGCATCCTGCGTTGGAATCATGCGCTGCGGAATCGCTGCCGTTCTGTCAATACGTGCTATCTGCTCGGGCGGTGGAAGCGGCCACATCCATTTCCCGTCCACGAGTTGGACCTCTTGCGTATGCCAGAAGACCGGGCCACGAATCAACGCTTCCGCAAGTGCAGCCAAGACGTTATCCTCTGCCGTGAAGCGATCTTCTAGCTCGTGCAGCTGGTGTCCTCGATCGACGAGCTGGCGCTTCGTGGCGTCGCGCGTGCGCCGGCTCACGTCGAGCGCGATCTGGGCGTATTGCACCTCCTGGCGCTGAGCTCTGGCCGCCTGGAGTCGGGAAGAGTAACTGGGGTTTTGCAGACAATGGGCCTGCTCGGTTTCGGTCAAGTAGCGGGTGTGCATGTACGGCGGCGAGCCCTCCCATAGTTCTGTGTTTGTCATGATAAGATGTCTGAATACGCGAGGTGGAGAACACGATGTTCGCTACAAACGAGGAGCATATTGCCCGGCAATCTTGACTTCAGTTACTATTATCCCCCATCTCATTGGCATTGCAAGATGCGACCTTGTGTCAGTGGAAAGTCGTTTGCTGTCCGATTTACGCCACGCCGCTTGTTCACTGAT
>NAJQ01000939.1:0-11018 GCA_005059865.1 Friedmanniomyces simplex
CGGCTAGCAACGACACATCTCCTAGGCGAAGGGGCTACGTCGACAGTACGACCACCCAGGAAATAACACCCATGAATTGTGACCGATGCTGTAAGTGAAAGTTGCCATGCCATCAGATCTATCACTACTGACACCAGCTTCAATACCGCCGTAAAGGTACTGTAGAACCAGGACCACCTCTCCTTGCACGGACTACATCTATTCACACGAAAGCGCGCTAACGTCGCAAAGGAAAATGCGATAAACTGCAGCCTTGCGGTTCGTGCGACCGAGCCGGTGTGCCATGTATCTACACGGACCGGACCAAGGAGCGCAAGTACAACTCCGACCATGTGGAACGTCTCGAGAAGCGCATACGACAAGCCGAAGCGCGCAACAAGAGTCTAGCGGATGAGTTGAGCAGGGCGAGATCCAACGCCGATGCGGTATCCAGCAGTCAGGCTCGTGAGCCGAGTGCTCCGTGGGCGCATGCGAAGTCTCCAGATGCCGTCAGCGAGGTATCCTATCTTTCCATTAACGCTGCCGGCGAGCGGCAACCCTACTTGGGTTCCACCAGTGGCGTGCTCTTTGCGGATCTGATACGCTCGAGCGTCAGCTCGACCGTGCAGTCCGACTTGACACCGACATTTTCTTCGCCCGGAGGCTCAGAACCGAACAGTATCGTCTCCACTACCCAGGTCGCCACGGTGATCAGAAAAGTCGACGATCTGCCGCCACAGGCTCTGGCACAGAAGCTGGTTGCGGCCTTTCTCGACCACGAGAACATCATCTATCCATTCCTTTATCCATTCTTCTTGCTGGACACTCTCGAGAAGGTATATGCAGATGAGGATTACTATGTGTCACACGCATCGCCATTCGAGGTCTTCATCCTCAATATGGTGTTCGCGATCGCGAGCGCCCACGTAGCGAAGTTCGACTGGCAGTTGTGAGCATATCAAACGATCTTACAAAACAATGCACCAGCAAGTGCTAATACAGACCAGGCTACCCAGTGCCGAATCACATCAAGCCCGTGCTTTCGCAGAGATGAACCACGTACTGTCGCACGGTAGGTTGCTGAGACCGAGAGAGGAGACCTCCGATCCTCGAGTGACAGGCTGACCGAATATCACGTGATTCAGGAAGCGTCGAAAGCCTCCAATGCCTCCTTCTCATCTGCATATGGCGGACAACCAGTTCCATCAAAGACTACAGCACCAGTATGTGGCACACCGTGGGAATCGCCGTACGAATGGCACTGGAGCTGGGCTTGCATCGTGAAAGCGCATACCCCATCAAACACGCGCGCGAGCTGGACGACGCGAAACTCTCGCAATATCGGCATCAGGAGTTGGGTCGGCGATGCTTCTGGTGCGTATACTGCCTGATTTCGCTTTGCCATCTGGCGCTGACACTGAACAGGTGTGTGATAGCCATGGACCGTATCACGAGCTACATCCTCGGTAGGCCGCTGGGAATACGAGACGACGACATCGACACGGCATTGCCGTTGGTGGAAAGTGATACCTTGCTCACTCGCCCACTTGCCTCCACCGTAGCGGGCATGCAGCGCATCGCCATTTTCAACAAGATCGTGCAGTACCGTTTGTTTTGCGGGAAGCTCATCACGAGTCTCCACCGCAAGCGCGGTCCAGACGTTTCAATCGAGGATGCGCTGCGCCTTCGAGACGAGCTCGCGGATGAGTTGGATTTGTGGTACAGTTCACTCCAAGAGCTGCAATTGCCGGACAACGCGACCTCGGCCGACGGCGAGCAATCTTGCTATTTGTCACCAACATGGTACGAGGTGCTCTACGCCAATGCGACGTTGATGATCTGGCGGCCTTGCCCGTTCCTCTCTGACATCACGAACGATAGGCATACGTTGCAGCGGATCTACGACTCGGCGATACATGCTATCAATACCTACGCCATCTTGCACAGGAGCCGTCTCATCAACTACAGCTGGGTCACTTTGCAGTCTGTTTTCATGGCTGGCTTGTCGTATATCTACGCTGGTTTGTAGATCCTGCTTCTGCTGTGGCCTACTCCGCTGACAGCCACGCAGTAAGCCGCCACTTGCGCGACAGAAACAATTCAATGCGTGGAGATGCTTGCTCGCTCGACGACGATCCCACCACCATCGATGTTGTGAACATAACCCGGGCGTGCTCGAATGTGTTGGTGGCAGTGGCTGAGCGCTGGAACACGCAAAGGCACTGTAAGCACCCGCCTTTAATCCCACCCATCGTGCGTCCTGAAGACAGTCACTGACCATGTCCCTCACTACTGCAGGCCACGAAGTCTTCGACCGCCTAAGCGACGCCGTCCTAAGCGACGCCATTAAGCTCCAGACCACAGCAGCCCTCGCGCAGCAAATTGGCTCACCCAGCAAGAGCCTGGCGACCAGCGCCAATACTCCCGTAAGTGGCCCAAGTACGACCCTGCAGTACCCTTCCCTGCAGCAAATGCAGCAAATGCCGCGAGCGGACTACGTCAACCACTGGAACCTGCAGATGCAGCAGCAGCAGCAGCAGCAGCAACAACAACAACAACAACAACAACAAAGCCAGCACCCACATCCGCTACTCCCACACCACCTTCCCCAGCAATCAGCACTCCACCAACAACAACACCAACACCCAATCCCGCAAACACTGCCCCCCGGCCCTTCCTCCCTAGCCGTCGACACCGAATTCCTGCACTGCTACGCCGACATCCAAACCCTCTACCACCACCAACAGCAGCAGCAGCGGGTCGAGGACCCGGTCATGCATTTGTCTCAGGATTGGCTGGGGTATCTGGGTGCTGCGGAGCCGGCGGGGGGGTATGTGACGAATGCGCATTTGCAGCAGCAACAGCTACAGCAGCAGCAGCAGTCGCAGTCGCAGCAGCAACAACAGCAGCAGCATAGCAGGCCGTTTATTCCTAGTCAGCGGGCGGCGGTGTTTCGGGGGCCGACGGGAACGGGGACGGGGATGTAGGGGTCCTGGGAATGAGAGGACTGTGGGAGCTTGGTCGTGGACCATTTGCGTTTATGTGGTGGTGCTTGAAGGCTGGAGTCCAGTCGCCATAAGGGATACTGCGGGCGCTGGAGCTGCCGAGTGATTTCGACCGCGGGGATTCGGTGGTCTCCATCTGAAGCGTCTACCGAGTGCCTTCGTCAAACTGCTCATCAAGACGCTATGCTCCGGTGAGAGCCTGCGTGACCATAGTCCCTAAGGAGGGCCCCGAGCGAAGGTGCGAAAGTGGAGGACGATATAGGAACCATTCAGACTAAGGATCTGAAATGGAATCGGCAGGTTCTCGTCTCGACTTTCGAAGCCACATGCGCTTATAGCGCCTATGCGGAGGGCAAGCGGGACCGGGCAAAATCAGTGCTACCGTCGCCGCCATGAGCACGCAACAATCTAAGGAGCTAAGCTGCTCGACCAGATTGCTACAATCGGGCATGTCCATCGAGACGGGGTTTTCTTGGCACACTTTGCAGGTGGCATGTCCAACGTTGTTCGCAAGGAAGTTCAAAGTACGCTGCAGTCTGTGTTGGCGAAGTGTCAAGAATACCGTAGCTCGGTACCTAATCTTGCCGGATAGAGGAAGGGTTATATGTATCTCGTCCAAGCTCTCCAAAAGGCCGTGAAACGCACACAGCCTGGCAGACGGTATTATTCCGCGCTACTTAGAATATGAGCGTCGGGCATGAACGCCGCGGTGGCTTAACTTACTTACATGCACCTGGGTTCTGCCATCCCACGCAACCTTCCTCTTCCGCGCCTCTTGCTGTACGACCCGTGAAAACACCGCGACACGAGTCAAGCAACCCCGCACCTATGAGAGAGAGTTCAATGCTGCTGCATGAAGAAGTGCCGGATTGATGTCGGCCAGAATGGTCGGCATCAGATGGCACTCCCATGACGCAGGACAAGAATCCCCAGTGCACCGCCGACGGAGAACTATAAAGAGTAAAAGAATGCCATATGACCTTCCAAGGCGCTCCCGCAGAGATCTCGTCTTCTGAGCGAATACCATGAGACTTACTTCACTTGTTCCGTTTGGAGCCCTTGCGGCACAGGCTCTGGCCCTCCCGCAGAAGACTCCGGGTTGTGCTTCGTTCGGGGCCGATGTGGCTCTTGGGGCGTATAATGCAACGTTGTTGAATAGCACTGTACGTCTTTCCCAAGCTGAAGTTGATGGCGACCTTGGAAAGACACTTTGACTTTCGAAGGCAACGGTATAGTCGTTGGCAAGTACCTGTTTCTAACGGTTCGTCGGATTAGTACTACTCCATCGGATCCCTAAACAACTCGGACGTGCTCAACACGGTCTCGTTCTGCGAGCTGTACGCTTCCATCTCTTACGGCACCGGCAACGACACCTTGATCTTCGCACTATGGCTGCCGGACGTCCTGGACTACGACAAACGCTTCATGGCGGTGGGTAACGGCGGAATGGCAGGCACCATCGACTACGCGAACATGATGACTCAGCTCAACAGCGGCATGGGCTTCGCAGTCGCGGGTGGCAATGCCGGACATCTTGCTTCCGCCAACAACGGAGGCGGAGGCGCTCCGGGAGTCTATTTGCCGTATCTGCACGATCAGGATCAGGTACAAGCCTGGATTCACGATGCGGTCAGTCTATTCACCCCTGCGGCGAAGGCGCTTACGGCCGCCTATTATGGGCGTGGAGCGAGGTACGCCTATTACGATGGGTGTTCCACTGGGGGAGCCCAAGGATTTGCGTTGGCACAGTTGCATCCGGAGTTGTTCGATGGGATATACGCAGGTAGTCCCGGCAATTGGTACAGCCATCTAGCGCTGAGCTTCCTGTGGAATGCGCAGCACACGAATGTAAGAATGGTCTCGCTGATTGCTAATCGAGCCGAGATCCCATCCAGTTCTGACAGCCTGTGTAGATGTCAGCCACCAACCTTACACAAGCGGTCCTCAACTTCACAGGCAACGCCGTTCTAGCTGCCTGCGACACAATAGACGGTGTGAAGGACGGCTTGATAGAGGATCCGCTGAGGTGCCACTTCAACATCGAAAGTCTAGCGTGCAATGGCTCGTACGCTTCGACCGCCCCGGGTACAGCCATTACATGCTTCACGTCCTCGCAGATCGCAGCCGCACAAGCGATCTATGCCGGACCGACGCGCTCTGACAACGGGACGCAGTTGTATCCCGGGTTGTCCTTTGGCAGTGAAAGCGAGTGACTTCTCCAAGAAGGCGTACTGGCTGATGCGTTCAGCATTCCGATACTGCAAAATCTAGTCTACGACGACCTGGCCTACGACAGCAATACCTTCAACTGGGCCTCCAACGTCGCTGACGTAGACTCCCGAGCCGGCAGCCTCATTGACGAGATCGATCCTGATCTATCCGCCTTTCGCAATCGTAGCGGGAAGATGATAGTAACGCAAGGATGGTCGGATCCTCTCAACGCCGCTACCTGGCCCATCGAGCACCTGGAGCAAATCGAGGATTTCTTCAACAGCGACGTGAGCGATTTCTTCAACTTGTTCATGGTACCGGGTGGCGGCCACTGCGGCGCTGCGCCGAGTTACCCGGGCGTGCCTGCGACCTACCACACCGTCGCTGCACTGGTCGATTGGGTTGAGAGGGGTCAGAAGCCCGAGGATTTATTGAGCACGAATCCGCCGGATGGGAGTAACACGACGAGGAAGCTGTGTGCGTGGCCGAGTACAGCCAGGTTCGTGGGAGCCGATGTCGACGATTGGAATAGCTATGTCTGCGAGTAGCCCATCCTATGTACAAGACATGAGCTTCAGCCGTATATTTCGTCGCGTCGGTGCGCAAAGAGTCGGAATGCCAAGGCTGTGTGGCGAATGATGAAATAAAGGTCGTACTCGCGATGATAGGTAAGGTGGCTGCCGTCTCGCCGCCAGCTTACCGTATCCGCCCAGTCTCCCCCAAGCACTCGGAGCAGCCGTGCATGATTTGACGACACGGAAATGTAATTCGCGGCCAATTCCTACATCATGGATCGCAGATACGACACCAGAGAGGCTATAGCCGTACACGACAGTACTGCAGCAATGCCTCGTGCATCGAGGGCGAGAAGAGGATGCTCTCCTGAGTCATGACAGCGCTGCGGGCCGAGCCTAAATGACGCAGAAGGCACATCACCTCAGCCTCCTCAGTCGCAACCCAGTGCACCCATGTACACGCACGGAACGTTCGTGGCTCAAGACACTGACGAGAAGAGTGTACCCCACGATCGTGACGATGATCAGTCGGCCCTCCCCGGCCAGAAGCGCAAGGCTTCCGGGGTGTTGGTCATGCAAAGTCACGATGATGACAACGACAACAATCAACATCGTGCCAACGAACTTTTGCAGAGCCTTGCAGAGCAGATCCAGGACGCCTTGAACGTTGCTACTCCAGATGAGGCGGTGCAACAGTGCGGACAGGCTCCTCTGCGTATCATTGCTACTCACCCGGACAAGGTCCTAGAGCTTGCGCATACCAAGCTGCATGCCTCGCCATTCCAGAGCGTACCCCTGCACTGGCGCAGGCTGTTTGAGGAGGCGAGCCTGCACAAAGTTGCGAAGCTGCTGAAGGATCGGGCTCTCCGGGTGCATCCGGAAGATCGAGCCAAGCGTAGGAGAATTGACAATCATACGGCGGTTGCGAGCCACAGTGGCGACTGGCTGCTGGGGATTGTGGAGGTCCTGGATCGAGGCATCTCCCTCAGCGGTGCTCCGGGACGTAAGTATGTATTTGATGGCATCTTCGAGCAGCTTGGCGAACATATCGCCAACGAGGCTACGCCCGACTGGACCTGCTTCCGCATCATCAAGCCGCCAGATCTGAAGTCGACACACCCCATCATTCGCAAGAGCGGGCCATTCGACCATGAGACCTTCCAAGAGCACCTGAGAATCGATTGTCAGCCCGTCATCATCACCGGTGCCATCGAGAATTGGCCAGCTCGTCAGCTCTGGGAGAACCCAGAGTACCTCCTTCGCCACACATTAGGCGGTCGCAGATTCGTGCCAGTGGAGGTTGGGGAGAGCTATGTGTCTGATGGCTGGAGCCAGCGCATGATGCCTATGCGTGACTTCGTCGAGACCTACCTGCTCCCGGACGACACTGCGGAGACCGGCTACCTCGCGCAATACGACCTCTTCGCGCAGATCCCGGCGTTAAGACACGATGTCAGGATCCCGGACATCTGCTACAGCGACCCACCGCCAGCTAACGCCGATGCATTGAGGACTGCCGGTCTGTCTACCGTGGAACAACTCGACGAGCCGCTGCTAAATGCCTGGTTGGGACCCAAGGGCACCAAGACGCCCCTGCACACTGACCCCTACCACAACGTTCTCTGCCAGGTGGTGGGGTACAAGTACGTGCGTCTCTACCCACCGAGCGAGACGGACCGGCTCTACCCGCGTGGCGTGGACGAGAAGGGCATCAACATGGAAAACACATCTCGGGTTGATATGTCTCGGTTATGGAGCCTTGTGCATGACTCACTGGCCGAGGAGGTCGATCAGGAGAACAGGGAGTTTCCGTTGTTCCAAGAGGCGAGGTTTGTGGAGGCGGTACTGGGGCCCGGGGACTCGCTATACGTGCCGTTGGGGTGGTGGCATTATGTTGAGAGTTTGACCACGAGCTTCTCGGTGAGCTTTTGGTGGAATTAGGAGTGCTTGATAAAGCTACTGCGCACATGATGCCCGCTCTGCAGTAGCGATCGGAACGAGCGGCCAGTCGTCTTCCGTGAACGACCCGGCGTCCTGCTTCCGCAAACTCCACGCCAAATACTCCCGACCTGATCGAAGCCACCAACTCACAACCTTACAACCCGTAAGTCCCGGAGAGCTTGAACGTCTTCTCCTCCTGATCCCAATTGACTCTGACCTCCTCGCCCGTGATGCGAAGAGTATTGTACCGGACCTAAACAAGTCAGCCTTGAGCAATTCCATCCCCGGTTGCCCTCTTCTCCTCACCGACGCTGAGACACTCCCCAAGATAGTGTCGAAGTCGCCCCTGCCAATCTTCTTCACCTTCCACGGCTTCTTGGGTTTCTCAAATTGGAAGAGTCTGTAGAAGACTTCCTCATGCGGCACCAGACCCGTATAACTCCACTTCGTCGTCCCAGCCTTACACGACGGCTGCCACTTCATCTGCTTCTTGATCTCAGCCCTGCACACATCGCGGTCTTGGCCGCACGCTCGGTAATCTTCTCGTCGCTCCAGGCTTCCGCACCGCTGCTATCTGGCTTCGAGGCATGTTCTTGCAGCTAGAGTGCGTATTCGGCAAGATCCTGATGTGGCAGGGCGAGCAGCGAGGCCAGAGTGTGTCTGTTCAGCTGCGTCTGAGTCCGGCGTTTCTTGGGAGCGGGCACGCTGGCTGCGAAGTCGTTGTCGGACGCGTCTTTCCTCCGCGGTCGTGGACTTGCCTACTCCCAGTGTTAGATGTGGATAGCACGAGCATATCGAGGTGATCGTTACGTTTGGGTGGCATCCTTTCACGCTGCGAGGGGTACAATCCACGGTCGAGTCTTCTTACTTGAGGTACACAGGGTGTATTCGTTCGTCTCCGAACGCGAAGTCATCGCGTGGGCACAGGAGGACCGTCGAGCCGAGACTCGTACAATTTTCATTACCGTCTACGCAAAACGCCCTGTACACCGACCACCTACATTATTATTACCTTCACTTAAGTGTCGAAACCTCCCATGTTGCAAGATATGGCCCGATGGATCAACAGTCATAGACCGGTCTGACTACCCGTGAGTTACGGCAGCCTTGGCTGAGGGAGGCAAATTTTTAAGTGGACGATTGTCATATAACCCCACCTACACCTCATCCCTCGAACAAGACGAGGATCTTTCGAGGAAATGGATTGACGCAGGATGCTGTAGAGCTGCTGCGCAATTATCGGCCACTGCTCTGATGCGAGCGAGAGGCGACAAGCGCCAGACGCCGCACTTCACGTCTTCTGAGACCAGCGACGCGGTCGAAAAATATTGCCGACCGGAAGCTTACAGTCAAAGATCGAGCGGCTGTCCACCGTCGTGACGGAGGCGTTTCAAAGTCTCCACCAACGACTGTCACAGGCCCTTCCGCCATATTCTCGCTGCCTGCTCCAAGTAACAACGGACTTCGAAACATCTCGAGAACGGATCCTAGTGCGTCGCGCGAGGTCGCAAAGGTACCCTCAATCTTGCTCTATTCGTATCTCATCTAATATGATCACCTTCTGGCTGTCATTGCTCGTCTTGGAGCTGAGCCTCTTGCTGCCCGTCGTCACCGTCGTCCGGTTTTGACCGCCACGATGGCCGACGAAAGCGCCTTGGCTACCCCCGCTGTTGCTGCTCTGCATCTTGCTGTTGGCCCCGTATCCACCTCCACGGGTGAACCCGGTGCGGTTGTTGGTCGAGTCGTAGACTTCGATGTTGATCGCCGTTGCGCCGTAGTTTGTGGAAACGGCGGCGGTGAAGGATTTGAAGCAGTAGCTTACACAGGCGATGATGCTAGTGTGCATTTGCACTGCCCGAAGAGAGCGTAGTCAGCGGTCAATGTCTCACACGTAGCAGGATTTGCCCTTCAGTCTTACCTTCCGTCCAGATGGCCACGTTTGAGACTGCCAGCGTCGGGTTCGCGGAGTTGATGTATGTCCAATAATAGTGTAGGCGGAGGATCGAGGGAATAATAACGCTGAGTGCAAGAGATTGTGGTCAGCTGTTGTAACCAGACGGATTCGAAACATCAACTGTCACTCACAAGAGCCGCAACCCAAACGCTGCCACAATCACCGTTTTCCGTTTCACGGGCATCTGCAAGCCAAAGACCAGGTATATCGACAAAGAGAAGATCACAACCTCAGTGATAACGTCCAGTGCGGTAATGACCTGCCAGCGCGCAAACTGCATCACGCGTAAGCTTTCGCAAGTCAAGCAGCGCAGGAACCAGGTGCGACGTACCAAGCCTGTACATTGCGAGGCAAGATGACTCCAAGGAGTGTTGAGTTCGCAGTCCACGCCGATCATCAGAATCGAGATGAAGACCCAGACGGTGCTGAAGCCGATCACGACCCAAGAAGCAAGGTTGTGTCCTTTGTTGGGCGTCAATTGTAGGTATACGAACAGGACGCAGCATTTGGCCAGCCATAGAGCGATGAGATATAGGACTGTACTCGCGAACCAGGACTGCGACGCGTGTTAGCCTTCGTCTGTGCCGTCGCCTGCGGTGCAGCCAACCTTCTGCAGCAAGTGCACGTCCGATATACTCATGAGTTTGCTCGAGGTCGCCAGCCCTTTCGACACTTCCCAGAACACCAGACACGTTTGAATGATGCCGACCACCTGGCAACGCTCATTAGCTTCATTCAACGGCCGCGGTGTGGGCTTGATAATACCCCAGCGACCGCAAGAACGTAGTCAGGCGATCCTGCTATGGTGCTGTATGTTGTGCGAACGTATGCGCGGATCGCCAGACATAGGATCAGGAGGACCAGAAAGATCGCGGATATGATGATGACCCATCCGCCGTGGTGCGTCGGATCGGACAGCTCAGCCGGTCTGGAAGGTACGGAAGCCATCGTCGCAGTCGTCCTTCTCGAGTACGCAGGATGATGAGATAGGACCACCAGTCTCTCTCTCATCCCGCAGAAAATATGCTGAGTCTCACGGAGTGTAAGCAGGAGGTCGGACAGAGCGGTTGAAGGGCGACTTGACCGACTGGCCCGACTTGGTGAGACATGGAGATCGACGACACATCCGTTTTGCGTAAGGTGAGAGCTGCCACACCCTGTCAGATCCACATTGCAACCTGGCCGGGAGAGGCGTAATTGGTTGTCTGCAAGACGCCTAGCTCGTGCAGTCCTGACATGGGCCATGGCACGGCATTCGGTACAGAATTATGCGAAGGATCACGGAGCCATGCCTCACTCAGGTCTTCCTTGAAGGTGTGGTGGGTCCAAGTTCGCGCGAACTTCTTAAGGCGCCGGAGGTCTGCCGTGTGAACAGGGGGGGTAAAGCAGGATACAGCAAGCACCGCGGGCACC
>NAJQ01000094.1:0-23159 GCA_005059865.1 Friedmanniomyces simplex
AAAATTCGTTGGATGACCTCCATATACAGAGGGACGGCGTCGCTCCTTTCGGAAAAGGCCATGAGCTTGTGCATGCGCTCGATGCTGAGCTCGCTTGGTGGCAGTAAGAATTTCTCCACGGTCAGGTTCTCTGAATTGTCCGTTGCGGCTCGGTAATTGCGTTGTGCGGCCTCAAAGTTGCTATTTGAGACCAGAATGTTTACCTTGATCCCTCGTGAGCAGAGAGAAGCCGTCTCCGCGACTGTGCCAGACGAATCAATATCACAGTGAAAGACCAATCCGGCAAGTGGCTGGCGGAGTTTGCCAGTGCACACGTCCGCCAATAGGCAGTTCTCGAGGAAGCAGTTGAGTGTGTAACTCTTTCCACTTCCTTGTGATCCGCAGATGAAGGCAGAGTTTGGGGCATGGACGTTCAGCATGATAGGTTCGTGATGACTGATCCGGTCGTGCTTGCCGACATGAAACCCCAACAGTCCATACTGGGGGAGTATAGGCGTGGGGAGCGTTCGTTCCGGGTATTGAATCCCCCTATGGTCTGAGATTGGCCTTCCGTCGTCTTCACTTTCATCCGCCGAGTCGACAGCTTCGTCGGAGACTGATTTGCTTGCTTCCGGTGTCCCAGCGCTTCGTTCCTTGAAGGTCCCGTCGATCGCATGTTTAACGGCAAGGGAGAACAGCGGTGTTGTACGCAGGGACTCTTCCTCGCCGCTTCGGCCAGTGACGTCGCGATTCAGAAAGCTTAGGTAGTAGGCTCTTTCCGTGTAGTAGTCCCCTTCCATCGTTATGAGCGGTTGTGATTAGATGTATTCAAAGCCAGGTGATGGTGATTTGTGCTTCAGGCAAGCATTCGCGCCTACCTCCACTGACGAAGGAACGAATTGTGTTCAGCGAGAAATGATCAGTATCTTATTTATCGTGAGGACTTGCATAGGGAGCACGCACATGTGGAGTGCCTACGTACGGCTATGCAGCTAGCATGATTATCAACGTGCCTTCTTCGAGTGGAGAGATGACAACACCGCAAAAGGAGCAACGTCCGTTCTTCTACATTCGGCCTTCAAGAGACTTCGACAACCCGTCGACTGCGTACGTCTTTAGTCTTATTCATCAATAAAACGCCATCGCTAGAACAATCACACCATCAATGCATCCGACTGTTTCCATTCAATGGCTTAGGCTCTTACGAGTGCTTGAAGCATACCTGCGTTCAATACAAAACACATTTACACTAAAGAACTAGTCTTCCGACTCTTCCATCCCTAATGTGATCTTTTCTTCAAGCCCATATCGAAGCGTCTCGGTACGACCTTGCAGCACCAACACGCGGTGAGCGTTTCCCTACTCGGTCATTTGGTTTGAGTCATTGTCTAGCTGGCATGGCACATAATCCTAGGAATTTAATTACAGGCTTAGCTTGGTGTTGGCTTAGATCGGGGGGTGAGTGATTGAGATCCAGCGCAAGAATGCTAATAGAGGGCCCCTGTGTAATCTGGCAGCTCGCAAACGCTCATGTCATACCTCATATGGTATTCACTTCGTGAAAGGCTCTAGTGAATCATGGGCCTCGAACAACGGGGTCGGTGGTTTTCAGGTTTGCGCTAAATTGCCGTGATCGAGATTAGTGCATTAGCCAGATCTTGAAATGTTGGAGCTTGCGAACAGCCTATGTTGTCCACTACAGTCTTCTACCTTCCACTCCAGATCCTCCGAAGTCTAGCTCCGACTGGCCCAAAGACAGATGATTTGGCCTGTGAAATTTTGAACCAATCGCGGTAGGTGAATTAGCATACAGTCGTATCCCATGTTGAGATGAACACTATCTGGCACGGTTCGGAATCATCTCCACTGGTTTTCTTTCCCCTATCAGTATCTGCGCTGCACATTCCCTTGGCAGTGTTGTGAAATAGCATCCTCCTTGTCGCATCACGTTTCCGCGGTAATCAATTGTCGAACGGTACTGACTATGAGAACCCTGTCGTCGAATCCAAGCCGCGTTGTCCGGGAGATGAACCTGAAAGAATTTGTGTTCGGATGTCATGACGGCCCCTCGTTGATCGCCACTGGTGGGCTCCATTGGGCCCAGGCATTTCGGGACTACCGCCGCAGTCGATCGGAGATCCTTCATTTTGAGACGAGCCCAACGATATTCAGGGCCAATCTCGCGAAGTCATTTGGAACTTCACAGTTCGTGATGTGGTTGGTCTGTTCGGTGGGGATAACGGTCTCAAAGACTTCACTTTCGCTGGCGGCAGAAGTGGCTCGGGCAGTCTGAAAGCGTTGCAATCACAAACGCTTCCAAGGACGCGTCGAACACACTCGTTGAAATACTCGTGATATCAAGGAGCACAGGCAAGTCCAAAGCCGAGCATGAGGCGAGGAGCACCACCTCTAGGGGTCGTGGGACTGCTGCTTTAGTAAACCCTGTGCCAACCGCTCTTCGTGCGAATCAAGAGTAGTCGCAGTATGGCATGGTCGCCAAGTCTTTCCCTACGCAATCACGACAGTAGAGAAGTCTACGCTTTCGTTCCAATATTTCGTTGAAGACTGTCGTGAGCCTTCATGCGCCACTCCTAAAACAGCTTAGCGGTGAGATGTATGCTCCACCTCGGAAGACTACACTGGATACGGCTAGTCCATGTGGCTGCAACACCCAAGCGCCTCAGAGCGAGCTACCTCCGAATTGTCACAGCCACATCAGCCAGTCTGCATTTTCACGAAACCTGCATACTAGTCGGTTTAGTCAAAGGAATGCTCGTCTGAACCAACGTCTCCACCCTCTTCGCCTTCCCATACCCGCTCGCACTAGTCCCATTACCCATGCCTCCCAAGACAACAACACTCGTAATCAATACCCCAGTATCATACCCGAAATCGCCCGTCATGACAAATTTCCCGTTGTTGTGGTACGAAAAATCGATATAAGTAGTCGCCGGCTGATCGATACTATCACCATCATCGAGGTACAAATTCCCAGAAGCCGTCCCGTCGAGACCTGGAGCAATGACGATACTGAAATCTTGTTTCCGCAGCTCCGTGGTAGTGTTGGCTGAGTTCGCGCGGAGAGCGACGATGCTGCCGCCCTTGTAGTACAGTGGGATAGTCGTGTACGCGATATCGGTCAGGGTGACCATGTCGCCGGTACCGCGGACGGTCTCGTGAGTATAATAGTCGTAGAACACATCATCGGGCATGTAGATCTCGGTCGTGGTGCTATTCTCTACAGTAACAGGCGCAACCATGATTGCCGGGCCGTAGAAGTACTGGTACTGCAACGCATTCGCGTTCGAGTCTTCGGGATAGACGAAGAACATGGGCTGGACGGACGGCACGCCGGTTTGGTTCTGGTCGTAGAAGGCCGTGTAGAAGTAATCAAGCAACTGGTACCTCGTGGCGATGGCGTTGCGAGCGGCCTCGGCGACGATGGGGTAGCGGTAGAATTCATGAGGCGGCTCGCCGGAGCCTTCGTGGTTGCGGTAGAAGGGACTGAACGCTCCTAGAGTCGCCCAGCGAGCACACAGGAGCTCGTTCGTCACACCAGCGTAACCGCAGACGTCGGAGCCGACCATAGGAACCTGGAACAGCGCACCGAACTCAAGGATCCCGGCGATCGAGATCAGGTAGTGTGCCCAGTCTGCAACGTTATCGCCAAGCCAGTGGCCGACCTGCCGACCGGAGCCGGCAAAAGTCGAACGCGTAATGACCAACGGACGGACCGTTGGGCGGCGGCTTAACATCGCGAGGCGAGAAGTCTCGGACATCATGGCGCAATACAGATTGTGCGTGTCGTATTCTTTCCAGCCACCATAGTGGGTAAGATCCGTGTCGAGAGTCTTGTTGCTCAAGCTGCCAGCCGCATTGGTGATCGTGTACGCTGGGTTGATGAGGTCGCGATTAGGTAGACCAGTCGGCTCGCTCGATGACTGACGCTTGTCGAGAGGCGAGCCATAAGCGACAAGGCTGTCACGCCTCATGATCTTTGAAGGGGTGGGTGGTGAGGTTGTCCTGATGGTGTCTTGCGTGCTGTTGGTGCTGTTGCAAGGTCCAGTCGTAATGGTCCTGTTCGTTTGTTCATAGACATAGCTGCCGTCAGGCTCAGCCCGGACGTATTGGTACGTGAAGGTGCCGCTCGCTGGCATGTCAACTGTGATGCTCCAAATAGGATAGTTGTTTGCACTCAGCGGCACAGAGTTGCTGATATCGTTGGAGCCAAGTGTGACGGCGCTGCCAAGAAGAAGAATGTTCTCGCCGTAGAACGTGCTGGCATTGACGTTGAAGGTCGCCTCTGCCTTACACAGCGGTTGGAAGTCTGCTGGAAAGCCAGGGATAGGCCGTGGGCTGCCGAGTCTGATTGGAGGAGGCTTCGGTGGGTCTCCCATTGTCGCTGCCTGACCCTCGGGGTCGGTGCATGGGTAGACACAGAAGTTGGAGGCTTCGTTCATGTCGATCCACAGTGCGTCGATGTCCACACCCGTAGTGGGGTCAAAGAACGAGTCAAACTCATCGTCCCAATATCCTTGCGTACCAGGAGCGAACCAGTCAGGGAAAGCAGTGACACCAGGCCAGACGACACCCTTGTACACTGAGCCATTCGCGTACTTCAAGAATGCATCATCGCTGACTCCGTTGTTGAAAGCTGGGTAGTCTTGGTAAGCTACTGCCGGGTCCACCATGACGACATAGTGTTGCTGATGAGTGTGTAGGTAGGAAACCAGCTCTTGCATCAAATGGAGCGGGAATCGATCTGGATCAAGCGTGAAAACCCAGCGAAGATACATGTAGTCGATATCCGTCCACATCGTCTCAAGCGGGATGTTGGCAATCGAGTAGTTCGCAACAACCTCAGCCACTTCATACACATCCTGCATGCCGTATCGGCACTGGTGGAAACCGAATCCCCAGTATGGCATCATTGCGCTCTTGCCAACGACTTCGGAGTACTGTGCCGCGACTCCAGCCGGAGATGGACCGGCCATGAAGTAGAAGTCGAATACGCCACCAATAATGTTATATTCAAGATATTGGCCGCCGATGTTATCAACGATGACGTTCATGCCGTCCGAATTGAGCAAGAAGACACCGTGTGTGCCATTGGCACCTCTGTGATCGAAGTATACAGGATGATCGCCATACAAATTTGTGCCCGATGGGACAGTGTATGCGTCACGATTCCAGATGGTGCGAGTGTAGTTTGTGGTGTTGAGCATGCTGCGGGTGGTTGTTAGCCGGTCTCTGTCCAGCGTGCTGTCGCTCAGCCAACATCGATATACTCACAAAGGATCAGTATGCTCTCCCAAGCCGTACAAGCTTGGACTCTCAGGGAGCTTGGTTCTCAGGCGCAAGTACTGGCTCTCGAAAATGAGACTCGCAGCGGATGTGTCAAATAGTACATCACCATTGCTCCGGCGAGTGACAGAGAAGCTGAATGGATTCACAATGTATTTGAATTCGAGCTCAAATTCACTCGAATAGGAACTGCTCTCGGCGCCTGGGCGTGTGAAGACGGAGGATGGGACCTGATACACCTGATTGTCGGCGTCTTGGATAAGGACGTGCAGGCGCTGGTCTACATATATGGTCAGCCCGCTCGCGTGTGCCGTGCTGTGGTGTTCATTCCTTCACGCACCAGTCTGATACTCGACGGTCAGGGTCAGGTCAGTGAGATCCGTGCCGTAGGCGTTGCATGCCGTGCCCGCCAGACTCAAGTCCGCGGTCATGCCCGTGGAACTTGTCTTGACATTACTGGCTTTGTAGCCCGGGCAAGCCGAGATGGTAGCATTGCTCTGGCGTGCTGTGATTAGAGCCGGCACTGGACTCGCGAGAGCGATGCTAGAGAAAGCTAGGCATGCGCCAAGCAGACGAGAGATGTTAGCCATCTTTTCCTTGGTGAGGAGACCGGAAGATGATGAGGGTGAGGCACTGCAACTGCAGAGCAATATCTAGAGTACAACAGAGAGGGAAGGAAGGGACCTTATACTACCTTTCACAATGATCTGCTGTGCCATCGCTAGGCGCAAGGGCCCGGCTAGAGTGGGTACTCTGGACGCAGACACCGTCAGCGCAGGTGAACATCATTTCGCATGGCTGGGAATTATCGTTCACAAGACTCAGGACTCCACGGGGTGAATGCACGAATGCGTGCGGGCACGAAGCCGGAAAGGGAAGCTGAGCGACGTTGGAAAGCTTCATCCTGCACGAATGCAGGTGCATGGGCAGCTCCCCCGCCTCGCCCGCCGTTGTACCTGAGCGATCTTGGCACAGAGTGAGCCGTTGCGGTGGAACCGCGTCCACTTCCGACCGCTCCGTTTCTGTGCTAGAGTGAACGAGCGAACAAGTTCCACTCGTGCAGGGCTTGGCTGGTCACGAAACTTGCCGCCACACTGGAACTCTTCGAAATGTGAGTGTGATCGAGGGAGTAGGAAATGTTCCTTATCCTGCCTTCAGTGTTCTCTGCGGCGGCTTTGCGTTTGCCTCGTGCGACGGCTCTCGTCCATATTGATCAATCCCTCCACTCCGCAGCAGCAATTTGGAAGCTGACGCAACCTTTTCCTGTGACTTGATTAGACGACGGTAACGGAGATATGCTTCACATACAGCAAGATCTGCAGCCAATCACCGAAACTCCCGCTTCTGTACAGTACACCAGCCTGTTGTGGCCTCAGGAGTCCGGAGTCAGTGGAGTCACCAGCGGAGCGAGCTCGAATGCTAAGGCGAGCTCGGCAGCCTCGCATGCCTCCATCGCGGAAGAGGACAAGCGTCGGCGTCACGAGACTTTGCAGCGTCACGCCAGCAGAAGGAGTAGGCGCAGGCGGCAGCACTAGAAGGGCTCCACGGGGTCCCAGTAGATCCCGCGTCGGCGCGTCGGAGTGTAAGCTGCAGGCGGTGCCGTCAGCGCTATCGAAGATCGAGACCTTGAAGTCTGCGTTACGGTTTGCTTAACGCAGTAGGCGGGTCATTAGACCGGCCAATGATGTATCAGGTCAGGTCTTGTTTGCTGCATGTGGTGCCACTGGATCGCGGCGTCAATGCTCGCATCCGCAGAGTAAGGCTAGTCGCGCTCGAGGCTATCGACTCTTGTCAGCATCGTAGGAGGCGGATTAGTGCAGAACTCTCAGGGTCTCGACGAGCGCTGAGAGGCGCGCCCATGGTTTGAGGGAACCCGTTTCATTGGTTCTTCAGGTCCCACATGAGCATTGGACCCGAAGAAGCCCTTGGAAGCAAGTCAGATCGTCCCGTCGAGCCCGTCTCCCCAAAGTGGAGGTGAGGTGGGTAACTTTTCTGATGGAGACCTGAGAAGTAGCCAGCCAAGCGCATGAAGCTTGACCGTCGTCTGATCCGTGCCGTGCGAGGCGTGAGCCAGTTGCGGGGTTGAGGGCGTGATCGGCGCCCATGCATCCTCCATTGCATAATGGTGCCGCAACTTTCGCCAGAAGGGTCGGCGTCTAGACTGGGGCTCCGCCGTTTCCCGTTGTCATCACGGAGTTTGAAGCGTGTCACGCAGCGTACATTGCTGAGGATCGGAGGGTGATTGAGAACGCAGCTCGGACTGCGCGCCGTCCAGCCTGTCGAAGCCAGCACGGAGACGGTCCCAAAAGGGTAGGTCGCCCGAGTTGGCCTATTTCACCCTTTACCTCCCGTCTCCTTACGTCCACTACGTGAATCCATCCCGAACTCTCCCAACACACGGACTTCCCCGAGGTCGATCGAGCAAGAAAGCATCGCTGCATCAGCACTCCGCACTCCAGGTTTCGATGGCGCAAGTCAGTTGCCCGCGAGCGGCACGCAATTGGACACACTTGCACAGACTGCATCACATCTTTTAGGCTGTAATCTCAGCGATGACATCCGCAACCTCACGCTTCGAGAACCTTCCGAGGGAGACTATCGATCTGCTGCCGTGGACAAGCTTTAGTTGCTTCTCCACACGCTTCCACATCATGAGTTTCCATCCCATGTCAGTGTCCTGATACCGTTGCCTACGCTTTCTCCAGCTTTCCCCAAATGGTGAAGCGCACGGACTGGGGTTACATTATTGTGCCGCCCGCGCATAACGTATGTCACCGGATTGTATGAGCTCACCCCGCAAAGACGACCCGAGCCTGATTGAGCTCTCCACTCACTGATCACCCGCCGACCTACAGTGCAGATCCCACTGCCAAACTCCACTTCACCGCCAGCTCCGATGAGTGTTTGAAGCGGAAGATGACGATCACGTTTGCATGTTCGACTTCGAGAAGAGCTCGCTCTGTGGCGCTAGCCACATTCGGCTCTCCAACCGTCTACCTTGGAGGACTGCCCACATCCTCCAGCGCCATCTCTGCATTTCAGCCGGTGTGCATTAGTCTGATGGGACGTCTTAGCAACCCTCGAGCCAGCCAGTGAGTGGGCGGGGTCGTTGCATGGCTCACCTCGACATTGCACTCTAGCTCCTTTGGTGTGTGAGAGATGACGACCTTCAAGATAGAAGGCGGTACATGTACCCCAAAAGAGTGTAGATGGCTTCCGCCTGCGACCCTCACTGAGATAATGACTCCCACACGCACATGACAGTGTGGGCCGAGGATTGAGGTATAGGTCAAGCGTAAAGCCGGGCGAGCTGCGGCGCGGCGGAATGCAACTACAGCAAGCTACTCGCAGGATCAACATGTCCTTCTACATGGGTGTCATGCGGTCTCACAGGCTGCGATAAGGCCTGACGCCGCCCAGGTGCAAGGTGAGGTACCCACGGCACCATCACGATGTTCTTCTCTAGCATTCTGTCACTTCACCTTCTGCTCGCAAACAGTGCTCTCAGCTTGAGTCCGTCCCAATGGAGATCGCAGTCAATATACCAGGTCATGACAGATCGTTTTGCTCGGACTGATGGCTCTACGACGGCCGCATGCAATCTCAATGACTATTGTGGCGGGACATGGCAGGGTTTAATCAACCACTTGGACTATATCCAGGGGATGGGTTTCACTGCGGTACGCGGCAGGCTTGCCGTCACCACGAGTGGCACTAATTTTGAGTGTGTCTAGGTCTGGATATCGCCTGTAGTGAAGAACCTCGTCAACCTCACGTCGGACGGTAACTCATATCATGGCTACTGGGCACAGGACATCTATTCGGTCAACACGAATTTTGGCTCGGCCACGGACCTCGTGGCGCTGTCGTCCGCCTTGCATGCTCGGGGGATGGTGAGACGCTCACAACGAGATTACCGTCATCTAGAGCTCACACATCGTAGTACCTCATGGTCGATGTAGTGACGAATCACATGGGCTACGCCGGCTGTGGCAATTGCGTACAATACGACGTTTTCAATCCGTTCAATTCGCAATCGTACTATCACCCGTTCTGCATCATCGACTACAATAATGCAACATCAATACAGCAGTGCTGGGAAGGCGACAATATCGTCTCACTGCCGGATCTAAGAACCGAGGATCAGAATGTCCTGAACATGTGGAATTCCTGGATCGCGCAGCTAGTCAGTAACTACACGAGTTAGCATCACCATTCTCTGAGTATTTGGATCACGCGCTTACCAAAGTGTAGTTGACGGGCTGCGTATCGACAGCTTCCAGCAAGTCGATCAGGCCTTCTGGCCGTCATTTTTGGCCGCCGCCGGTGACATGTACACAGTCGGCGAAGTCTTCAACGGCGATCCGAAATACATGTGCCCTTACCAGCAGTACAGTCCTGGCCTCATGAACTACCCTGCCTATTATGTGATCACCCAAGCGTTCCAATCGACGAGCGGGAGCATTGGCAATCTCGTGAATGGAGTAAAGACGTCCACACTAGGCTCTGCAACCAGAAGCTCTGCTAACCGAGTGTGTGCCAGATCATTGAGATGACAGGGACATGTAGCGATACAACGCTACTCGGCTCATTCCTGGAGAACCACGACAACCCACGTTTCCCGTCATTGACCCCAGATGTCTCGCTTGTGAAGAACGCCATTGGCTTTGCCATGCTCGCCGACGGCATTCCAATCGTCTACCAAGGTCAAGAGCAACACTTCTCCGGCGCTGGTGTACCCAACAATCGCGAAGCCATATGGACTTCGGGCTATTCGAAGACTCCTCCACTCTACACATTCATCTTGCGATTCAATCTTATCAGAAAGGTGGCCATTGCACTTGACAGCTCGTACCTCACATACAAAGCCTACCCAATTTACTCCGATTCACATAATATTGTGATGCGCAAGGGCTCTGTCTTCTCCGTCTTCACCAACCTCGGGATTTCTGGAAGTGGCTCCTTGATTCTGCCCGCGGTGGACTCGGGCTTCAAAGCCAACCAGCTGATTACAGAGCTTACGACGTTGCGCGAGTACCGGACTGATCCGAGCGGCGATCTGGCTATCAAGATCTCCGGAGGTCTACCTCTGGTCTTCTATCCAACCCTGGCCGGTCTGCACGGTCTTCTGGGTGTGTTCGGCTCAAGTGAGATAGATATTTCCAAATATACACACCATCACAGTAGTACTGACCGACATTCGCAGCTCCAGAGAAACCCTGGACCACCCTCGCGACAATGACACGCACATCACCCACCGCCTGCGCAACTCCCACCTCCATTGCCGTGACATTCCAAGAGACCGCCTCGACAGTCTCCAACCAGACCCTCAAGCTCGTCGGCTCTATTTCTCAGCTTGGATCGTGGAACACTGCCGACGCAGTCCCGCTCACGAAATCTACTGCTACGTCCTGGGCGGCCACGCTCGACTTGGCGCCGGGGATCGCGTTTCAGTACAAGTACGTCAAGGTGATGGAGAATGGGACGGTGATGTATGAAGCGGACCCGAATCATTCGTATACGGTGGCGGAAACGTGTGGGAAGGCTGTGACGGTAGAAAGTTCGTGGCAGAGTTCATAGACATGATCTATTTTCACGACCCACTGTCTTAGTAAGCTGTGACTTGTCGCTGGAATCTAGCGATTTGCCGCAGGCTCCCAAGTCGGATCGGTGGAGGGTGCAGCGGATCACCCATTGCAGCGGCCTGCTGTTCTGGGTCGGTGCAAGGATAGACACAGAAGTTGCTAGCCTCGTTCATATCAATCCAGAGCCCATCAATGTCAATGCCGGTCTGAGCAATGAAGAAACTGTCGAGCTGGCCGTTCCAGTAGCCTTGAGTCCCGGGTGCGAACCAGTCAGGAAATGCAGTCACTCCCGGCCAAACAACGCCCTTGTATACCGAACCATTGGCAACTTTGAGAAACGCATCAGCGCTCACACCGTCGTTGAAACCCGGATAGTTCTGATATGCTACGGCAGGGTCCACCATCTGCGTTGCAAGAAAGGCAAGAATTAGCGACATTCAGAGATTCGGAACCACTTGTGCGTGCCTACGACGATGTAGTGCAGTTGACGGCTGTGCAGTGTGCTGACCAGCTCTTGCATGAGATGGAGCGGGAAGCGGGCCGGGACCACGGTGAAGATGCGTCGGAGGTACATGTAGTCGATGTCGGTCCACATCTCGATCCAAGGATTAGCAAGTTCCTCGGATTCAGGACGTCTTGGGTATGCTCACCGTCTCCAACGGAATACCGGCAGCGGAATAGTTTGCAACTACCTCCTGTATCGTGACAAGAGCCGAGATCAGCACATGACTTGGATATAGGACCTAGTGCGTATGCTCACGGCGACCTCGTACACATCTTGCATGCCGTAACGGCACTGGTGGAAACCGAAGCCCCAGTAAGGCATCATGGCGCTCTTGCCCACAACCTCCGAGTACTGCTGGGCGACTTCCACTGGTAGCGAGCCAGCCATGAAGTAGAAGTCGAGCACGCCACCAATGGTGTTATACTCGAGATACTGGCCGTCGATATTGTCGATCACAATGTTCATGCCTGTATTCTCTCAGTGAAGAACTCTTGGTGGTTGTGGATTATTTGAAACGGTCACCGTTTGAGTTCAAGAGGAAGACACCGTGAGTGCCGTTGGCGCCGCGGTGATCAAAGTATACTGGATGGTCGCCATACAGGTTGGTGCCTGCGGGAACAGTGTATGCATCTCTGTTCCATATGGTGCGAGTATAGTTCGTACTGTTTAGCATACTGTGATTTCATTGAGTCAGCGATTCGCTGAAACGCATCGACGGCCTTTGTCGAAACGTCGCCACTTACAATGGATCATTATGCTCGCCCAATCCATATAAACTCGGGTTCTCGGGTAGCTTCGTCCTTAATCTCAAATATTGGCTTTCGAACACCAGGCTCGCCGCCGAAGTGTCAAAGAGCACATCGCCATTGCTCTTACGCGTAACGGAGAAACTGAAGGGATTCACAAAATGTAGTTGAATTGGAGCTCGGAATTGCCGCTAGAGCCGTTGCTGGTGCTGGGACGCGTGAAGACCGAAGGGGGCACTTGGTATATTTGGTTGGCTGCATCTTGGATCTTGACGTGGAGACGCTCGTCTAAGAGGCCTTATTAGAATGGTTGGCATGAGATTCAATACCTGACACGCACCCGTCTGGTACTCGACAGTCAAGGTTAGGTCCGAAATATCCGAGCTGTAGGCATTGCACGCAGTACCGGCCAAAGTAAGGTCTGCGCTCAAGCCGGTCGAGGTAGTCTTGACATTGCTAGCCTTATAGCCTGGGCAGGTGGAGAGAAAGGTGGCGTTGCTGCTCTGGCGTTCCTCCAATGCAGTTGGGAAAGCGGAAACAGTGGCAACAGCGAGCGAGAAGCAAAGTACGCGATTGAAAAACGTTGTTACCATCCTTGCGGTGATTAGACGACGAATGTTTGATGAGCGCAAGGAGTGATAGAAGAAACAACAAATCTGTGACGAACAAGACGGCGGATACTCTAATGTTTTGTACGCTCTTAGGAAAGGCTACTGCAGGTTACCATCACTTTGTCCTCGTAGTGCAACGGACACCGCGGAGCTTCGCCAAACAGACACAGTTTAGCCAGGTGACCGTCATGATTGTTCATTTCATCACAAGACGTGAGCGTGCAGATTTCTGCGGAAGAGCCAGGTTCTGAACGGGCGTTAAGGCTGGGATGAATCTTGTCGCGCGAGCACGAAGCAGAAGCGGAGGATGACCTGCAGCGGCATACGTTCGATGCGGGGCCTCTACATGCCCTTGCGGGTTCCTGGCAGATGGGTCCAAGAGGTGGAGTTGTATTCGCTGATAATTAAGTGGAGGTGAAGGTCTGCTTTCTGGAGGAGGAGGTTGCATCTGCTCGCGCTGCGAGTCTGCTTGATGATGATGATCCAGTGCACTATCCACTTCGACTTTTGAATGAATCGCGTCTGCCGGGCGAGCAGTGTGTGCTCATGCAGTGAGTCACCATCCACCAATCCTCACCTTTTGAGGTACATCGGAATGATGTCTGAGCGCCTTACACAATTACCTGGATGTGGGTGTCGGCGCGGCAACCGCTTGCCCGGATCGTTAGGGGTAGCTGCTTTGCATCAATCCGTCCACCGTTCTTGCGCTCGCCCGCAATATGCGTTTGGCATGCATGCCCCGCCTGCTCTTGACTCTCGCGCCGCTGTTTTCGGCACAGCTACTGCAATTCTCTGCGGGATGCAACGCTGTAGCTTTCACATGCGGCAGCAGGAAGTACCACCTGAGGGCGTTGCGGGCAGCTTCTGTGAAAGGTGGATTCAGTGACCTTGCAATGTGGAGTAGCGTGTTGCGTGTGAACATACGATACGCCTGAGGTTACAGTATTGGGTCCGTTAGCCCAGCGCCGCCGCCCACATGAGGTTGGCGCGGCGGAGCACGACACGCAGCTTCTCCCGCTTTCCCCAGCTCCCACCAGTTGGAATACGCTCAGCTAGGGTTACATTTATTGCGTTCCTGCCCTCCTTTTAGGGCATGAGATATTAATCCCTCAGTCTGTCACTGGGCTGAAACGGCTGGACACTTGGACGCTTCCTCGTATACCCTAAGCGCCGTGCCTTCCCAAAAGGGCAGGTTTGCGATCTTCTCCAAGCCCCTCAACAAACCCTAGTCGAAATACCCCGCCACAACAGGGCGCCCCGGAAGCCTTTTGGGTCTTTGTCCAATGAACCCAACAAATCCAAAGCAACACGGACGATACCATGCTGCTTAATCGTGACGGAGCAAAAACGGCTCACCGTCAGCGTCGCTCGAAGGTCCGCGCGGCCCAATTTATGTCCACTAACGTAGTTGCACGCCCAAGGTGTGCCAACTACTCATACTTAGAGTGGCTCGGACGCCCACTATGTCAACTCCGTAGACAGAATCATAGCAATTTGTTGACAGTTTTACACTCGTCATGGCAGCTTCTCTCCTGTTCCTGATAATTTTGCTTTGCGGTCTTACCGCCGCGGCCGACGTGTTCGCTCATTTCATGGTGTGTACCTGCTACTCAAATTGCACCTCGGGTCTCTGCTAACACATACCCACCTCGAAGGTGGCAAATACGTATAATTACACGCAGACCGAGTGGAAGGCCGATTTTGTCGCTGCGTCGGAAATAGGGATTGACGGCTTCGGTACGTAGAGTCGAGTGTCTGCATGTGTGTTGCTGGCGTTCTACCCTTCCCTTCGAGACGCAATACGTAATGCTGACAACTATCCAGCCCTCAATTGGGGCCCGCCGGACTGTTCGCTCGCACCAAACAATCAGGACTGGTATGTCGCGCGCATTGAAGATGCGTTCGCCGTGGCCGCAACCAACGAGTTCAAATTGATCTACTCCTTCGATATGAGCTACACACCTGCTGCTTGTTCCATAGGCTGGAACACAACCTTTATGGCAACTATGATATCCAAGTACGCCAACTCTCCAGCTGCATATATCTGGAACGGCGATGTTCTTGTATCTTCGTACGGCGGAGAAGGCTACGGCAACGAATTTTTCGCAGAACTGAAGAGCGTACTAGCTGGAGAACGAGTGACCATCTCGCTCTCCCCAGCGCTCACTACGTACTCTCTTAAGGCCCAGAGTGCAGACCCTAACGGCGTAGCTACGGGCATGCTCGCAAACTACACGGCGATCGATGGATATTTCAATTGTATGCTGCTCGCCTTCGTCACCGTCAGGAAAGTTACGTATCTAATCGAACGATTTAGGGCAAGCTTGGCCAGCGGACACGGACACAAACCTCACTGCCGGTGTCGACGTCGAGTTTCAGGCAGCCTTCGAGAATGCGGGGAGAACAGGACCATACATCATGGGTAGGTCTCGCCTACTCCCACGATCATCCACTCGCTTTGCTGACCGAGGTGTATGTTGACAAAGGCGTCTCGCCTTGGCAATTTAAAGATTTCAACGACGGCTATTACAACTCCTGGGTCGAGTACTCAGACGTCCTCTTTCCTAACCGATGGCAACAGGCTATCAGCACGGTGCAGCCTGACATCGTCGAAATCATAACCTGGAACGACTTTGAGGAGTCTCACTATATACGCGACGTGCCGCCAGTGGCGGGTCCCGCCGCAGTTGGATTTGGAGTCACCGGCGCTTACATCTACGGTCAGACACATAGTGCCTGGCGCGTTATGGCGCAATATTACATTAGCTGGTATAAGACTGGACTGGTCCCGAAGGTAAGCTCATGCCAGGGTCCGGGCCCATCTACCACTGTCAACGCCGATTTCTCATTCAAAGTGTTACAGGTGACAGAAGATCGGGTTGTTTTCTGGTACCGTGTCCATCCGAAAGAAGTCCCTTGCAGCAGCGGCACGAACAACATTGGCGTCGTCCGCAACGCCGCTTATCCCGCAGATGCTGTCTTCGCTTGGGCCTTGGTCTCCGAAAATTCTACGATCTCGATGAATGTGGGAAGCCACCAAAATTGGACATTTCAGGCAACTGTGTGTGGCCCCACGCTCAACATGGTACCCTTCCCCAAGGGCATCAACAACGCTTACCCTTCGGTGGCCATTCAGAGGAAAGAGGAAACGTTGCAAGCAGCCACAGGAGCTGTGGCAATCACTGAGGCATGTGCTTATGAGAACTACAACCCTGTTGTTGGGTTGACCGGGCCGGCTTTGACGGCAAGCCCTAAGATGGGTAATGGATCTGGATCGAGGGGAAAGCCAAAAAAGCCGAAACTTCAGAAGAAAGCATGTTGAGTCGATAAGATTCCGAGAGCTCAGTGCTCGAAGTGCCTCGAATAGAGAACGAGTCGGATCTTGAGTATGTGTAGGTCAATTCCCGGAAGTTCCAAAGCACTAGAGCCATGCTCATAGGGTATTTGTACATACCTCCTGATAGTCCTCGAACAAGCAGTCGAAGAAAGACTTACCGTACCTTCTAACACTTGTATTGTGCGAGTTTATAATAGGGACGTTCATGTCTTCCCATTTGTTGGTCTAGTTCTAGACCGAGGCTATCTTGAGCTGCCGTGTCGTCTGGTCGAGATCCGACGAAGCTGTCAGAACGAGCGGCAGCGCCTTCGGTGACAGAAACAGGCTCGTAGCTTGCTTGAGTTTCAGAGCACGGTGTATCCGCACCGTTGCGGGCCGCCTTATGCTGCTGTAATATCGCACAGTCCTTAAGCAAGCTCCACACGTGAACGGTCGTCAAGTCCGCATTAGGTCAGCGTTTTGGACGGGCTTCTCGAATCTATCACGATCGTCAAGCTAAACCCATACGAGGACAAGTCTTGTCTGATTCCGTTCAAAAGCTGGTGTCACAGGTCTCGGAGGACGTAGGGGGCTATGGTATGCTTCCAGCTGGACTGCAAGAGTCGCTGCGAGTTGCTGACCCGTCGCAACGAGTTTTGGTGCGGTGATGTTTTCGACGATACAGGACAGCGTGAGCGACGGGGTCCGCCGCTAGACTTCGACCTAGGGGACCACGTATGGAGTGACACCCGGGAGTGCATAGAGAGTCAGCAGCATAAGGCAGCTCGGAAGGCTGGAGCCAACATTCGTCGTCACCAGTGTATGCGTTATGGCCGTCGGGAGGGCTCGCAGGATTTGACATACTGTATGTTGATGCTGTGGAGGAATTTGTCATGATTGGAGCCTTTTGATCGAAAGACACGCGCGAAGACTCGAAGTCGCTTGTCGGTGAGTTGATCAAGAACGATCGATGCAGTCAGGATAGAGACCGCAAGCCTGCAATCACTTTTTCATCGAGTGGGCTTAGAACGGCGCTAGATGATCAAACTTTTTAGGGCTGAGGAAGTCACGGACTGCCAGGCAACATACATGCAAAGGCCAGGCAAAACAGTACGTGATAGGGGATTACGATAAGTGAGGACGTTTGCACTGTCACATGTGTTTACCAAAGTTTCGATCCCGTCGAATGTGCTGTGCTGACGCCTTCATATGTCTAAATATATCCCATATCACCAGTGGTGTTGCTGTAAACGCCCGCTCAACGCTTCCACAGCCAGATAGTCGACATATGAGATATATAGGTTCACAAAGGAGATGAAGCTCTTCCTAACGAGCTGCAACAGTGCGGCCCTTCTTGCCAAACCCGAGACTGAATCTGCTCTTCTTGCTGCTAAGAGTGCTCGCACCCGAGATTGATGGCGCAACCTCCTTTGCGGGATGGCTCTCAGAAGCGGCCTGCGATGGTAGACGCTCATCTTCCGAGACCGCTACTCTTCCGCCATGCGTGAAATATGACCGTGGCTTTCCGTTCGTCGCGGTCGACTGCATGCTTCGCATACTGCGCAGGGATGGTAGGCGGGAGTGCATGCCACTGGCAACTCCTATGCTCTTGTCGCCGTCGGTGGAGCCCTGATCGCTGTCTGGAGGAGTGATTTCTGCACACTTGTCAGCTTGGCATCGATGAGATCTCAGCGCCGGATGCATACCGTGATTGCTCAAAGGGCTACGCTTGAGCGGCGCGTGGAGTGAGCCCTTTTGCTGCAGGCCAGGGATGGTTCGTGGACCAGGCACACTCGTGGTGAATTGACGAGGAGGTGTCCCACGCGCGGTAAGGCCCCCAGCAGAAGAGAACTGCGCGGAGTTCATTGGTGAAAATGGACTACCACCAGGCAAGCCACCGGTAGATGCTTGCCGTGGGAAGGTGGGTAATGGTGGTGATTTGGCGCCCAATGCTCGCGACGGAGCAAGGCTTGCGTTCGGAGCAGGCCCATCCGATGCAGGAATTGCGCCCTTGTACGAGAAGAGAGCTGGACTCCCCTGCTGATTGATTGCATCATTGGGAGCATCGCCGTCTTCTGGAACGGGGCTCATGGCGGGCTTAGCATATGACTTCGACATATCGTTCATATTGCTGTCGCTCGCGGACCGGAGGACAGCTCGGCGGATTTGTAGTTGCTGCTCAGGCGTTGGAGTTCCCGCAGATTGCCTTTCGGGCTCAGATTGTACTGGGGGTGCCGGTGAAGTGGCCCGCGCGATCATTGATCCGAGTGCGGAAATTGGTTGTGATATCAGTGGCTGACTGGGGCGGTGTTGCGTCCGCGGTTGCTCGCGTTCTGGAGTCGGGGTCACGTCAGTCTGAGCAATCGTGACGGGCGCTGGCGCTGCGGTTGGCAGCTGGATTGTTGCTTGCTGCTGGATCGGCAGCTGACGAGGCGCTGGCGGCGCCGAGACATGTCTCGACGGAGTCGGCGAATCTTCTTGGACAGCTTGCTTGGCTGGGTGCGATACGGGCTGAATGAGTTCACTCGCAGCCCCTCGAATCTCCACCGGAGGCGAGGGGGTCTCGGACCGCCTGGCTGACCGTGGAGGTACGCTGGGCACCGGCATGAACACCTCGCTGTAGTCGAATATCGGTGTCACTTCCTCTTCCTCCTCTTCGTCATCCTCGCTCTGCGTACCCCAGGCGTCCAATTCGACGGCAGTGGCGTTGTCTGGGTACTCTGCCGGCGCGACTACCTGCCGAGACTGTGTGTTCGCGTTCGCGAGATGATCTCGCAACTCCCACGCCATGCTGGCCTGATGGTTCTGAGACTGGCGCTGGCATGCAGGTGTGAAGACTTCACGCTGCGAGGCCGTCGATTCGCGCCGGGTCGGCCTTTTTCCAGATGGTGTGTGTGATCGTGGCGGCAGCTGTTGGACCTGCGACGCGAAGTAATTCTGCTGCGGAATGACAGGCGCTGGCGATGGACCCGGTGAGGCCACTCGCAAAATCGGGGAGTCCAGCATGTGCTCCATGGGTTGCACGCGACCGACCACTCGGCCGTAGTCGTCTAGTACATCACCGTATCCGTTGCAGCGCTGTCTTACACAGTCCATGATGTCTCTTTCGATCAGCTCACCGATGATCTCAGCTTCCTCATCCAAGATCTTACTACGCTTGTTAACTCTGAATCCATCAAGACTGCCTACCGGCGGCTGACTGCTGCGCAAACTCGGCGACATGATGCGCTCAAGCGGCTTGAAGGTAGGAGCTTGTTGGTGCTGCGGCGGAGGAGAAGAGAAACGAACAGGAGGAGCGGGCTGTTTTAGTTCACGAATTTGTGGTGGGGTCGACAAGCGCGCAGGAACCGCAAACTGCGGATGTGGCTCATTGTGCCTTTGAGGTGGAGGTGTGGAGTGTCGAGTCGGAGCGGAGAACGACGGCCTAGGCTCTTCAGGCGCTGTACTGTAAGGAATAGGGCTTCGGTGGGCGAGAAGAGCTTCTGCTGAGGAAGCGTAGCAGACTCGGGTCGCACCTCTTCAACTGCCTCTGGGAGATATATCGGCCTCGAGTATTGTGACGATGCTGACCGGAGTAACGTCGGCGCGCTTGCGTCTGAACTTGATGCTATCACTTCCGGTTCTTGCTCGAACCTCGTCTGCTTCAACGTTGTGCGGCGAGACCCGCAGGACTTGACCTTGCTGGAATCATTGCTCCGGCCCAATTGCGAAAAGTAGCCCTTTCCGTTCCTAAGTATGCTATCTGGCTGTTTGGGCGTCGTTGCACGTTGCCCGCCCACCTCGTCTGCTCCAAACGAAGCCTCCGAAACGGCGGGATCCCGAGCGAGCTCTTCACTCAGACTAAGCTCAGGCAAGAATCCACTGCTATCGCGCGGCAGGTGAAGCTTGGCCAGCTCGTATGTGTTCATCTGTTCGCTGGGAGCACGGGAATGAGCAGTCGAACCATAGCCAGAGTCTGAGATTGTGTGCGGATTGACGTCCCCCCGGTGACGCGTCGCCATAGCCATCTTCGGGTTGCCAAGCATTGGGCTGTCGAAGCCAGGCGCGTTGTCTCGTCGCTGTGAGAAGTACCCGCTGTTTTGACAAGCAGGCCCATTGCGCGGTGTCGACTGGCTATGCTCCGAGGTAGACGAGGTTGGCAATGGTGGCGGATCCGGGTCAGTGGTGAACACCTCCGCGCTGTTGTTCTGCTGCACGTTAAAGGCTCCACTGAAGCCTCTGTAGGGAGGCAGCGGATTGGTGCCAGTCACAACACGTCGCATGCCTGCATGCGAGAATGGCTGTGTAACGCTCGTCGCCGGCGGCTGATGGAAGGTCACACCGCCATGTGCGTAAACGGGCACCTCTAGGGAAAGCTTCCCTCCATTGACGGTCGGGGCTTTGCGTACCGCATTCGAGGCAGCGTGTGTGGGCTTGTATGGTTGTTGAGGAGCCTTTTCCCCAACAGCCTGCTTTTTGGTATCCTCTTTGCTCCCCTTTTCGCCCTTTCCCGCAGCTCCCTTCTCGTCCTTTTCGATCTTCTCACCCTTCGGCTTCCTCTTGAAGATAGACATTGCTACTGGCTAAGCGCGAAGCCTAGCTCGGAGGAGAGGCCATACCCAGGCAAGATAGAGCGCAGAACTTCAGAGGGTGAAGATTAAGCAGGATGGCAGTCGTACGGAAGAAGGGATGTTGGCAATGTGGTTGATAGAATTCCTTCTCTCCACGCAACTAAGTTTATTTGCCTTACGGAACTGGCACTTTGCCACTCCATTTGCGCTGAGTTTGGCGGCTTCGGCACTGTCACCAGCATGAGTGCTGGCTATAAAGGGTCGTGTGGCTACGTAAGATATGAGAGGTCCGCTGGTGGGCAGGAGTCCGATACCTTCTCAACAAATGCTAATTCGCAGCTCAAGCGGGAAGGATCCGATCTGCGAGAATATGCAGTGTTGGCGATCCACTGGGTGACGCGGGAGGATACTGCTGTGAGGCGCGCACGAGCCTATCCAGCAATGCAGTGAGCGAGCAGCAAAGCGAGGATATGATCGTAAGTACACGAATGGATGTCTCGGGGAGCCATGATGTCGAGTAACAGATAATAAACAATGTTACAGCTTGGTCAGAAGAAGTCCTCCGCCATGTGACCAGCGCCAGCCGAACATGAGCGAAGATGGAAGCTAAGCAAGCGTAGGAATCTCGCGCCTCAATAGACCTGTCAACACGATGCATGATCCAAGCACTTGTACAGCTGGTGAAGGAAGGCGGAGAAGCCGAGCCACCATTCCTTGTCTTGCTCCGCAAGTCTTCTTCGACAGATTCGACGCAGGTTACTGCGCCGCGAACCTCTTCAGTAATATCCGACCCGCTTCTCCAAGCGTCTCCACCTCCGGGTTTTGGTATCAGAGAGTTTTTTTAAGATGAGGTGGAGCTCCATGTAGAGCATAGGTCTGCATCACTCATATCTCGACCAGTTCTAGACCATTGCAGTGGGTACTGACTTCTCCGTGCCGAATCCTTTGCACCTTCCTTCAGGTTCTCCACACGCTCCTTCATCTTAGTGATCCTACCCGGGCCATATCATGGAGAACTCTGTTCATCGGTGACATCTTCGGGACTGGCCAGTGGCCAGAGATGAACCCTGGCCGCGACTTCAATCACACTCTGCACGGCCCCATTGCGAACCGGCCAATCGCCATCAGTATGGAGACGAAGCGTTAGGGCGAGGGGCAGACGACTGGCAGCTCGCAGCTTGAGCCCTTGGAGGCCGCGCATTTCAATCGACTGCAGGAGCTCGCCTGCCATGAAGCTGAAAAATTGCCCTTCCTGCCTTGGCTGCTCACGCAGGGGCCCGTGTGGGCCCTTCTTTCGCTCATCGGCAACGTGAAGGGCAGACGTGGGTCACTATGATATGTGAGAAGGTCACGCTGGGTGACGTCACGACACCGTCAGGCGTTTTCAAAGTCATCTTATTACTGCTGCAGATGATGCACTGGGCACAGACCCACTTCAGGCCATGATTTGAACGGATATGCACCGCAAGTGCAGCCTGAATGCCAGCTTCACGAATAGCGAAAGTGAGTCGGGACTCACTGAGACCGCCAACATCCTCACCATCACCGCCGCCATTGCTCAATTGGCGGCAATTGCTGTCGGCTTGCGCCAGCATGCTTGGGGCGGTTGTTAGTAGGGTCTTCCTACGTAATAGTAGTATTAGACCGAGATGCTGACCCATAGCAGACTAGCTGAGTTGCGAGACTGCCTGCCAATTACATCCATCCAGCCTACGCATCAGTATAACAATGTCGCTTCACCAAGAGGACTGCATAACGAGGAGACCGGTCGGGAGTCTCTCCTCATACGGTAGAGCTACGGTGGCTGCCTCGCTCACGGTAGACAATGCTCCTGAGGAGATGGGTTGTACGGGAGCTGAGCTGGTCATCAATTCTGTCAATGCTGTAGAATATGACTGAAGCACAGTTGATAACAGTACATGATGATGAGGCGTAGCTCGGTTCCTGACTCCACCGGCATTATAGTCAACTCCGACAGCTTCTGCTCTAGCTCGCGTTGCCCCACGAGCGGTAACTGTGCTCGTCTCCTCTAACCCGTCTGCATTGTACATGGCGCGGAGGAACATCTTCTTCAGCTCGGGCGGCGCTAGAGTCCAGTCACAATAGACCATGACTCTGCGTTCCTGCTGGATCGTAATGGAGGGACCAGGGTGCTAAGAGCCAGTTCGATCTTGTGTTTTTGTGTGCACGAGGTGACGGCAAGCTGGTAGGCCCTGCCCGACACGTTGTTGAGCTACTGCCAGTGTCACCACTGCCTGTACCTGGCGGCTGGCCGGGTTCGCAAACTCAACACCTGGGTATCCGAGTCCATCTCGAACGGAATGTAATCGGCGTTGAACGACGACTGCGAGGCCATGACACGAGTTGGTCGAGTCTGCAACTTTGAACTCGGGAACGTGCGCTTATGTATCTCGGCTATGTAGGGCTTCATGTCACCGCTCCAAGGCCAGCGCATAGAGGTTAATGGTTACTGGCGCATCGCAACGCAATGATACACAAAATGCAATGCAGTGCGGTGCCTCGGGAATTGATCCCAACTTCGAAGGACCTCGAGAAGACGCTA